>JAOTQH010293128.1:0-19212 GCA_025631255.1 Cornus kousa | reverse complement strand
AATTAGATGGTTAGAACTCCTACTTAGATGGTTTCATTTGAAGTTTTCATTGGCTAAATGAAACCGGTTAGATTGTTCTTTGAGTGCTCCAACAGGGTTACACATTGGGTTTTATGTTGAGCATGGTTCAAATCTAGAAACTGTCATTTGTCATGCTTTCGTTCTAAAGGTAGGAAGAAATGGAATGAAAGGATAAGAAAGTGAGGTTTTTTTTTTTTTCCCTCATCATTCGTTCGTAAACATAGAGAAGTGTTACTGTACATTTTCTTTATTTTCCCACCCTAATGAATAATGCTCCAACCAAGAGGTAATCACAGTATGAATTTTCATTTCCTTTAGTGTTCCCTTGGATTCCTTCCTAATTAGCCAATCATAGTGTAAAAGTTTAAGCTGATAGATAATGCAACATGTTGCATTAGGTAAATGACCAACTTAAAAACTTAAATCACACATTTCATGATTTATAAACAAGGGGGGCACCAACTTTGTTGAGTTGTAGGATTGCCAACACTTCAGACTGGATGTGGATTTAGCCAGAGTTGGAACTGGATCTGATTTTTACAATTGAGATCAGAGTTTTGAATTTGAATCCATCGGATGTTAAATTACTGTACTCGAATATGAAGTTGATGGATAATAAATTTGTACTGTCCTAATTCAAACAGAATCAGAGTAAATATGATATGTATAGACATTGTTTAATATAAATTATGTATGAATAAATGAAATGGAGGAAGAGAATATAAAAGGATGAGGGGAATCCAGAACAACTACTAGGCTGTAGGCTTTTAAAAGCAATGTAGTTTACTGAATTCAATCATTCTGTTATTAGTGATTTGGGGATGACATACAACATATATGGCAATTGCATCCATTACGAGATATGAATGCAATGAAATAATTATACCGCAACATTAGTAGTATTTTCGAAAATTTTCAGAATCATCAAGAGCTGATTCTATGGATTGCATTCATTGGATTGCCAACCTCTCTTAAACTCCACAGAAGGGAAAGTGATGAGTTTGCTCCATGTGAGCACTAGCTGAAAGATCATACCTAGAAGAGTTTTGTTTTGTTTTTTTTTTTTCTTTTCTTGTTTTGTTTTTTGTCCCCTGAATACTGAGCTAGTTTACTTGTGAATTATTATCAGTTCCTCTGGAGTCAAGATTGATCCTGAAAGATGCCTGGCCATTGGAAATGATGGGGTTTTCACGAAGCTGTCAGCCAATTAATTAAGAGTGATTCGAGACATATTAAACGAAACTTGCTTAAGCTCACATAGTACAACGGAATTGCACACTGTTTATTGTAGCCAAATATGTTACTCACTAGCCATGTAGGTCATAGACTCATAATAGATAGGATAACAGATGAAAGAGAAGAAGGTGGGAAGTAGTACTCTAAATTTCAAGTAATTTTATAGATTTAACCCGATAATCTCACTTAGTACACATGTAACAAGTTTCAAAAAGCTCGATAAAGCTTTCTATATTACAAAGCTAGGCTCCATCAACAAAACCATTATTTTAGCAACATAATGTAGTTTGATATAACAAGCTTGACTCTGGCACCTGAAACCTCCCAATTTCTTTATTTCTTGTTTGATGCCTTCCATCTTAGTTGATGCTGTGAAAATAAGAAAAAGAATTACCATTAAGAAGCTACCTACTTAACAAAAACAAAAATGTTAGAAAAGCATCTCAAACACATGCAAAATAGAAAAAAAGCCTTACGCGTCACAGTTGGTGCTTCGAGAGATGGGGATATCCATTTGAACATTGCACTTTGCTGGGAGGGCTTAGGCTGCATCATCCTTTAAGTTGGAATATCGATTAGCAGCATCCTTAATGCAATTGCATGTTGTTCGCTTGGCCACTGGGGTTGTAGCCAATTCCTTTTATGCTTTTCACTCCATTACAACACTCAGTTGTAGGAGTGCCACCATTAGTGAGGTAAGGAACACAAGGAGCCAAAGATGCATCCACTTGACCACAACTGATGGCCTCTTCTGGCTTCACCATGAACTGAACCATGGCGAGCACAACTATCACTGAAATGACTACTCCTTTCATCTTTCCTAGAAAGAGACACTAACTTTGTTTTAGATCGAATTTGGGCTTGTATTTCTATGAACTTCTCTTGATGGGTTTGAGGGAGGCTTAGACAGGTATATATAGTACTTTGGTGACTGTTGATGAAGGTATATGTAGGTCATGGCATAAATGGTAGTTGTTACATTATTTTGGCTGCTTCTTTTCTTTTAGATGTCCATAACAAAAAGACAGCATTTTGAATCATTTATCTTCTTTTACAGTGTTGGATGGTTTTCTGCTAACTTGGTGACGATTTCGTGCTTCCTTTCTGTTGAGCTCCCAGTGGCATAACTGAATCCAACCCTATCCATATTGTTCTCAGAAAATCATCACATCAGATGAATTCATTCCAATCACAGAACATGTATTAAACAGAATGAAGACAGATAACAGCATTCCTGTAATGGTTTAAAGCTTAATTGACTACTAGAGGATGAATAGTATAATAATTTTAACCACAATCAACATTATTTTCTGATTTTCAGACCTTATAAAATTGTGTCAAACAAAAAGAGTTCATGTTAAAAAATAACTCCTGCTTAGATGGTTTTTGCTTAAGTTTTCACATTGTTCTTTGAACTGAGCTTGGTTCTGAACTTCAGGATATAGAAAGTGAATTTGATTTTTTTTTTTAAGTCTAAGTTCCAGTCAAAGCCTAATCTGGCTTTCAAATCTGATAACTAATACTGTTTGATTACCCAGTGCAAGTGGGAAAGAAATATCTGGAATTATATACTAGGGCCTCGCACAGAATATGCTATCCTTTCTTTTCCAGGGACTTAAATATTGGTACAATTATGTATCTATGCTTTTTTATTATTATTTCTTTTGTTTCAGTTTTCTCCTTATCGCCAACACTGAGAATCTAACCCTTAACTCTAATTAAAGAAAGAAGTAAGCATTAACAATCTATATCTTGGATTCTGTTGGTATTTTATTTTATTTTATTTTATTTTTTATTTATTTTTTTTTTTCCAGATATTTGGATTCAGGTGTTTGGTGGGATAGAAAATAGGGAAATGAAGGGAAAGCTTACATATTGGTTACTGATTAAGAAGTCAAGAGGAATAGGGAGGGAGTGAAGAGGCTTGTTCAACAGAAATTTCCAAAGTGAGAGGAAATGGAATGAAAGGACAAGAAAGATAATGATTATCTTTTCTGTCTATATATATTTCTTATCATAAGTAAATTTCTTCTTTTCACCTCTACTCACAAAAAATTCTTTTCATATCTTTTCTCTCATCATTTTTTTTCCCGAACAAGAGGGGATTATCATATGATTTTATTTTTTTATTTTTTTCTCTCTAATCATCCGAGCAAGAGGCAAGGTTATTGCCATATATACTTCCTTTTTCTTTTCTCCTTTTTTTTCTTCTTCTTTCATACCTGATTAGAGCATTTCCTTACTCTTCCTTTCTAACTATCCAAGCCTAATAAAAATTTAAGCCCATAGAAATTAAAAGTTGCTTTAGCCAGATGACCAAACTTAAAACCAAAGTTCACATCTCCTGGTTCATAAACAATGGAGAATGACTTTCACAATTGTTAGCATGTCAGATTGGGTGCGAATTTAGCCAGAAACTGGCTGCCATATTAAATCTGAATCCAGAATATCTTAAATTAAGAAAAAAGGGTTCTTGCAACCATTATATATCATTAGTGATGACAGCAAGAGCACAATATTCAGCTTCCGCGCTAGACATAGAAATAAATATTGGCACTAGATTAAAAGTAATGGTGCATCAAAGTAGACAGTAAGGAATTTATTAGAGTAGATGGTAAGGTATAGCTTTGATAATCATTTTGTGCAGCCTAATTGGCACCAGAGTAAGCAGTAAACAAGAATATGAGAGCAAGGATGAAAATGGAGGGCAAAGCTAAGTGTGCCCTTGGAAAACCAGAGTACTTATTTAACAACTTGTTAATAACACAAATTGGAGACAGCTTCATACTTTCTCATACACAGAAAATGATAAATTTGACCAAAGTTTTTATATCAGATTCAGCACATATTTTCTGAAAAAGGTTTGTGATGCCGGCCTATACTTTCTTTGTCTGTAATTATAATGTCATCTATGTAGACAAGAATATTTAGGAAACCAACAATTTGCAAATGAAGATAAATGAACTGGCACGGGTGTTGTTGAAGCATTGAAGTGATACAGCTGCACTAAAATAATTAAATCAAGCTCTTAGAACTTGCTTAAGTCAATAAGTATTATATGTAAACAACAAATGAATTTGACCAATATGGCTCAATCGGTTTGAGAAGCACAGAATGGGCATGCCAAGAATAAGAACATGTCTTTGCACACTATTGATTCTAACCAAATATGAATCTCAATATCCATTTGTATCACATCAGAGGGAATAACAATTGAGAGAAGGAAGTGCGAAGCAGTCTAACTAAATGCGAAGCTTGCTTAAGCTCACATGATATAATGGAATTGCACACTGTTTATTCTAACCAAATATGTTACTCTTTAGCCAATCAGGTCATAATAAATAGGATAACAGTTGAAAGAGAAGATGGTGGGAAGTAATATAACTTTTAAGTAATTTTATAAATTTAATCCGATGATCTCACTTGGTACACATATAACAAGTTTCAAAAAGCTCGATGAAGCTTTCTGTATTACAAAGCTAGGCTCCATCAACAGAACCATTATTTTTACAACATAATGTAGTTTGATATAATAAGCTTGACTCTGCCACCTGAAACCTCCCATTTCTTTATTTCTAGTGGGATGCCATCCTCCTTAATTGATGCTGTGAAGATAAGAAACGGAATTAGCTTTAACAAAGCTACCTACTTAAGATAAACAACCATGTCAGAAAAGCATCACAAACAAATGGGGAAAAAAAGAAAAAAAAAAAAAGGCTTACGCATCACAGTTGGTGCTTCGAGAGATGGGGATATCCATTTGAACATTGCACTTTGCAGGGAGGGCTTGGGCTGCATCGTCCTTCAAGTTGGAATAGCGATTAGCGGCATCCTTAACACAATTGCATGTTGTTCTCTTGGCCACTGGGGTTGTAGCCATCCCTTTTATGCTTTTCACTCCATTACAGCATTCAGGTGTAGGAGTGCCACCATTAGTGAGGTAAGGAACACATGGTGCCAAAGATGCATCCACTTGACCACAACTGATGGCCTCTCCTGGCTTCACCATGAAGTGAACAATAGCTAGCACAACCATCACTGAAATGAGTACTCCTTTCATCTTTCCTTGAAAGAGACACTAACTTTGTTTTTGAATTTGGGCTTGTATATCTATGAACTTCTCTTAATGGGTTTGAGGGATGCTTAGACAGATTTATATAGTCCTTTGGAGATTGTTTATGAAGGGATATGTAGGTCATGGCATAAATGGTAGTTGTTACATTATTTTGGCTGCTTCTTTGCTTGTAGATGTTCATAACAATAAGATAAGCATTTTGAATCATTTCTCTTCTTTTACAGTGTTGGATGGTTTTCTGCTAGCTTGGTGACGATTTCGCGCTTCCTTTCTGTTGAGTTCGTAGTGGCGTAACTGAATCCAACCCTATCCATCTTCCTTTTGGAAAATCATCACATCACCTGAATTCATACCAATCACAGAACATCTACTAAACAGAATGAAGACAGATAACAGCATTCCTGTAATGGTTTAAAGCTTCATTGACTACTAGTGGATGAATAATATAATAATTTTAACCACAATCAATATTTTTTTTGTGACTTTCAGAACTTACTAAATTGTCTCAAACAAAGAGTTTGTGTTAAAAAATAACTGCTGCTTAGATGGTTTTTCTTGAAGTTTTCATTGACTAGATGGGACCTATAAGATCCTGGTTCCAAACCCGCCGAGTCAAATCCCTTAAGTGCTCCACAAGGGTTCACATTGTTCTTTGAACTGATGTTGATTCTGATTTAGAAACTGAATTTGATTTTTTTAGCAAGTCTACGCACCTGTCAAAGCCTAAACTGGCTTTTAAATTTGATAACCCGGTGCGTGTGGGAAAGAAGTTTTTGGGATTATATACTAGGGGCCAGGGCCTTGCACAGAATATGCAGTCCTTTCTTTTCCTGGGACATAAATATTGCTACAATTATGTATCTAGGCATCAGATAGACTTTTTTTTTTTTTTTCCTCCTCTTTTCTCTTTTTTAAAAAATCCAACCCTTAAATATAAATTTAAAAAGAAGTATTAACAATCTATCTCTAAAAAGTATGCTTGGATTCAGGTGTTTGGTGGGAAATAATAAAGGGAAATGAAATGAAAGCTTATATATTAGATAGTGAAGAGGGAGATAGAGGGAATGCAGAAGCTTGTTCCTCAAAAATTTCCAAAGTGAGATGAAATGTAGTGAAAGGATAAAAAAAGGTTAATGATTATCTTTTCTTTGTATATATTTTTCTTATAATAAGTAAATTTCTTCTTTAATCACTTCCAATCACAGAAAACTTTTATTTTTTTCTCACATCATTTGTTCCTGAACAAGAGAGGTGTTATCATATCATTCCTTTCTTTTTTCTCTATAATATCATTCAAGCAAGAGGCCAGGTTATTTCCATATATACTTCCCTCTCTTTCTCTATAATATCATTCAAGCAAGAGGCAGAGATGGAGCCTTTGTCTCTAGCCACTGGAAATTATGGGAAGGCAAGCTTTTCGTAAAGCTATCATTCGATTAAGATTGACTTGAAACATAAGGAACTTGAAGAGGCCCGCAGGCAGGACCTTCAAGCACAAAGTGATAGTCAATGTGTTAAATTGGATCTGCAAAAAAAAAAAAAAACACTAAGTGGTGTAGATATTAGGAAAGGGAAGGTGAAGCCATAAGGCAAACACTTTATTGTGCTCCTGCATAGACATGTAGAAACAATATTGGTACCAGAGTAAAAGTAATATTGTATCAAAGTAGACAGTAAGGAATTTATCAGAGTAGATGGTAAGGTACATCATTAAACATCTTTTTGTCCATCCTAATTGGCACCAGAGTAAATAGTAAATAAAAATATGGAGCAAAATGAAAATGGAGGCCAAAGCTAAGTGTGCCGTTGAGAACCGGAGTACTTGTTTAACAACTTGTAAATAAACACTGGTTGGAGACAGCAAGAGTTGACAAATCACAAATGTGGTTATGAATGGAGTCAAAACAGCTTTAGCTCCCATCATACTGTCCTTAGCCAATAGGTCAGCTTCATACTTTCTCATTCATAGAAAATGATAAATGTGACCAGAGATTGCATATCAGATTCAGCACATATTTGCTGAATAAGGTTTGTGATGCCTAACTTTCGATATCTGTAATTATAATGTCATCTATGTAGACAAGAATATTTACAAAACAAACAATTGGCAAATGAAGATGGATGAATTGGCATGGGTGTTGTTGAAGCATTGAAGTGATACAGCTGCACTAAAATAGTTAAATCGGGCTATTAGAGCTCACTTAAGGCCATAAATATTTTAAGTAAACAACAAATGAATTTGGCCAAGATGTCTCAATCGGTTTGAGAAACATAGAATGGGCATCCCAAGAATAAGAACATGTCTTTGCAAACCAAATATGAATCTCAATAGCCATTTGGATCGCATTAGAGGAAATGCCAACTGTGAGAATAAGGTGTGAAGCAGTCTAACTAAATGAGTAGCTTGCTTAAGCTCGCGTAATACAATGGAATTGCACAGTGTTTATTCCAACCAAATATGTTACTCATTAGCCATGTAGGTCATAATAAATAGGAAAACAGTTGAAAGAGAAGATGGTGGAAATAATCTAACTTTCAAGTAATTTTATAAATTTAACTGGATAATCTCACTTGGTACACATAACAAGTCTCAAAAAGCTCGAAAAGCTTTCTGTATTACAAAGCTAGGCTTCATCAACAGAACCATTATTTTAACAACATAATACATTTTGATATAATAAACTTGACTCTGACACCTGAAACTTTCCAATTTCTTTATTTCTTGTGTGATGCCTTCCACCTTAGTTGATGCTGTGAAGATAAGAAAAAGAATCAGCATTAACAAGCTACCTACTTAAGGTAAACAATAATGTTAAAAAGGAAAAAAAAACAAACAAACAAACTTACGAGTCACAGTTGGTGCTTCGAGAGATGGGAATATCCATTTGAATACTGCACTTTGCAGGGAGGGCTTGGGCTGCATCATCCTTTAAGTTGGAATACCGATTAGCAGCATCCTTGACGCAATTGCATGTTGTTCTCTTGGCCACTGGGGTTGTAGCCATCCCTTTAATACTTTTCACTCCATTACAGCATTCAGTTGTAGGAGTGCCACCATTGGTGAGGTAAGGAACACATGGGGCCAAAGATGCATCCACTTGACCACAAGAGATGGCCTCTCCTGGCTTCACCATGAAGTGGACCATAGCTAGCACAACCATCACTGAAATGACTACTCCTTTCATCTTTCCTTTAAAGAGATACTAAATTTGTTTTAGAATTTGGACTTGTATTTCTATATATGAACTTCTCTTGATGGTTTTGAGGATGGCTTAGATGGGTATATATAGTACTTTGGTGACTGTTGATGAAGGGATATCTAGTTCATGGCAAAAATGGTAGTTGTTACATTATTTTGGCTGCTTCTTTGCTTTTAGATGCCCATAACAATAAGATGAGCATTCTGAATCATCTCTCTTCTTTTACAGTGTTGGCTGGTTTTCTGCTAGCTTGATGACGATTTCGCGTTTCCTTTCTGTTGAGTTCCCAGTGGCATAACAGAATTAATCCAATCCTATCCATGTTGCTTGCTGAAAATCATCACATAACTTGAATTTGATCATACCAATCACAGAACAAGTATCAAACAGAAAGAAAACAGATGACTGTATTCCTATAATGGTTTATAGCTTCATTGAATACTAGTGGATGAATAGTATAATAATTTTAACCACAATTAACCTTTTTTTTTTTTTTTTTACTTTCAGAACTTAATAAATTGTCTCAAACAAAGAGTTTGAGTTAAAAAATAACTCCTGCTTAGATGGTTTTTCCTAAAGTTTTGATTGCATAGATGGGACCTATAAATATAGGTTCCAAAATCCAAAATCCAAACTCCATGAGTCAAATCCCCTTCAGTGCTCCACCAGGGGTGCACACTGTTCTTTGGATTGACCTTGGTTCTGATTTAGAAACTGAATTTAATTTTTTTTTTTTAGTTAGCCTCAGTACCTGTCAAAACCTATACTGGCTCTCAAATCTGATAACTAATACTATTTTATAACCAAGTGAATGTGCGAAAGAAATATTTGGAATTATATACTAGGGCCTCACATAGAACATGCAATCCTTTCTTTTCCAGGGACATAAATATTGGTACAATTATGTATCTATGCTTTTTTATTATTTTTCTTTTGTTTTCGTTTTCTCCTTTTCGCCAACGCTAAGAATTTAACCCTTAACTCTAATTAAAGAAAGAATTGAGCATTAACAAACTATATCTTGGATTCAGGTGGGATTTTTATTTATTTATTTATTTTTTAAAGATATTTGGATTCAGGTGTTTGGTGGGATAGAAAATAGGGAAATGAAGGGAAAGCTTACATATTGGTTACTGATTAAGAAGTCAAGAGGAATAGGGAGGGAGTGAAGAGGCTTGTTCAACAGAAATTTCCAAAGTGAGAGGAAATGGAATGAAAGGACAAGAAAGATAATGATTATCTTTTCTGTCTATATATATTTCTTATCATAAGTAAATTTCTTCTTTTCACCTCTACTCACAAAAAATTCTTTTCATATCTTTTCTCTCATCATTTTTTTTCCCGAACAAGAGGGGATTATCATATGATTTTATTTTTTTATTTTTTTCTCTCTAATCATCCGAGCAAGAGGCAAGGTTATTGCCATATATACTTCCTTTTTCTTTTCTCCTTTTTTTTCTTCTTCTTTCATACCTGATTAGAGCATTTCCTTACTCTTCCTTTCTAACTATCCAAGCCTAATAAAAATTTAAGCCCATAGAAATTAAAAGTTGCTTTAGCCAGATGACCAAACTTAAAACCAAAGTTCACATCTCCTGGTTCATAAACAATGGAGAATGACTTTCACAATTGTTAGCATGTCAGATTGGGTGCGAATTTAGCCAGAAACTGGCTGCCATATTAAATCTGAATCCAGAATATCTTAAATTAAGAAAAAAGGGTTCTTGCAACCATTATATATCATTAGTGATGACAGCAAGAGCACAATATTCAGCTTCCGCGCTAGACATAGAAATAAATATTGGCACTAGATTAAAAGTAATGGTGCATCAAAGTAGACAGTAAGGAATTTATTAGAGTAGATGGTAAGGTATAGCTTTGATAATCATTTTGTGCAGCCTAATTGGCACCAGAGTAAGCAGTAAACAAGAATATGAGAGCAAGGATGAAAATGGAGGGCAAAGCTAAGTGTGCCCTTGGAAAACCAGAGTACTTATTTAACAACTTGTTAATAACACAAATTGGAGACAGCTTCATACTTTCTCATACACAGAAAATGATAAATTTGACCAAAGTTTTTATATCAGATTCAGCACATATTTTCTGAAAAAGGTTTGTGATGCCGGCCTATACTTTCTTTGTCTGTAATTATAATGTCATCTATGTAGACAAGAATATTTAGGAAACCAACAATTTGCAAATGAAGATAAATGAACTGGCACGGGTGTTGTTGAAGCATTGAAGTGATACAGCTGCACTAAAATAATTAAATCAAGCTCTTAGAACTTGCTTAAGTCAATAAGTATTATATGTAAACAACAAATGAATTTGACCAATATGGCTCAATCGGTTTGAGAAGCACAGAATGGGCATGCCAAGAATAAGAACATGTCTTTGCACACTATTGATTCTAACCAAATATGAATCTCAATATCCATTTGTATCACATCAGAGGGAATAACAATTGAGAGAAGGAAGTGCGAAGCAGTCTAACTAAATGCGAAGCTTGCTTAAGCTCACATGATATAATGGAATTGCACACTGTTTATTCTAACCAAATATGTTACTCTTTAGCCAATCAGGTCATAATAAATAGGATAACAGTTGAAAGAGAAGATGGTGGGAAGTAATATAACTTTTAAGTAATTTTATAAATTTAATCCGATGATCTCACTTGGTACACATATAACAAGTTTCAAAAAGCTCGATGAAGCTTTCTGTATTACAAAGCTAGGCTCCATCAACAGAACCATTATTTTTACAACATAATGTAGTTTGATATAATAAGCTTGACTCTGCCACCTGAAACCTCCCATTTCTTTATTTCTAGTGGGATGCCATCCTCCTTAATTGATGCTGTGAAGATAAGAAACGGAATTAGCTTTAACAAAGCTACCTACTTAAGATAAACAACCATGTCAGAAAAGCATCACAAACAAATGGGGAAAAAAAGAAAAAAAAAAAAAGGCTTACGCATCACAGTTGGTGCTTCGAGAGATGGGGATATCCATTTGAACATTGCACTTTGCAGGGAGGGCTTGGGCTGCATCGTCCTTCAAGTTGGAATAGCGATTAGCGGCATCCTTAACGCAATTGCACGTTGTTCTCTTGGCCACTGGGGTTGTAGCCATCCCTTTTATGCTTTTGACTCCATTACAGCATTCAGTTGTAGGAGTGCCACCATTAGTGAGGTAAGGAACACATGGGGCCAAAGATGCATCCACTTGACCACAAGAGATGGCCTCTCCTGGATTCACCATGAAGTGAACCATAGCTAGCACAACCATCACTGAAATGAATATTCCTTTCATCTTTCCTTGAAAGAGACACTAACTTTGTTTTAGAATTTGGGCTTGTATTTCTATGAACTTCTCTTGATGGGTTTGATGGGTGATTAGACAGGTATATATAGTACTGTGGAGATTGTTGAAGAAGGGATATGTAGGTAATGACATAATTGGTAGCTGTCACATTATTTTGGCTGCTTCTTTGCTTTTAGAATGTCCATAACAATAAGATAAGCATTTTGAACCATATCTCTTCTTTTAAGTGTTGGCTGGTTTTCTGCTAGTTTGGTGACGATTTGGCGCTTCCTTTCTGTTGAGTTCCCAGTGGCACAACTGAATCCAGTCCTATCCATCTAGCTCTCAGAAAATCATCATATCAGTTGATCGAATTCATTCCAATCACAGAACAAGTATTAAACAGAATGACGACAGATAACAGCAATCCGGTAATGGTTCAAAGTTTCATTGACTACTAGTGGATGAATTGTACAATAATTTTAACCACAATCAACATTGTTTTCTGATTTTCAGATCTTACTAAATTGTGTCAAACAAAAAGTTCGTGATAAAAAATAACTCCTGCTTAGATGGTTTTTCCTGAATTTTTCATTGCCTAGATGGAACCTATAAGATCCTGGTTCCAAAACCCACCGAGTCAAATCCCCTGTGGTGCACATTGTTCTTTGGTTTAAGTTTGGTTCTGATTTAGATACTGAATTTGAATTCTTTTAATTAGGCTAAGTACCTGTCAAAGCCTATATTGGATTTCAAATATTATAACTAATACTATTTGATAATTCCGTTTGTGATTGGTCTGGACCACATGGTCCCGGACCATCTAATAATTTCTCATATACAAGGCCTTGCAAAGAATATGCAATCCCTTCTCTCTCTCTTTTTCTTTCTTTCTTTCTGTTTATCTTTATCTAAGAATCCAACCATTAAATCTAAATTAGAAAGAATGAATTATTAACAATCTATCAATAAGAAGTATGCTCGGATTCAGGTGTTTGGTGGGAAAGAAAAAAAGGGAAATGAAGGGAAACTTACACTTTGATTACTGATTAGAAAGTCCAGAGGAAGAGGGGGGGAGTGAAGAGGCTTATTCCTCAGAAATTTCCAAAGTGGGAGGAAATGGAATGAAAGGATATTAAAGTTAATGATTTATCTTTTCTGTTTCTATATTTATCTTACCTTAAGTAAATTTCTTCTTTGCACTTCTACTCACATCAAATTATTGCCATTTATTTTCTCATCATTCTTTCTTGAACAAGAGAGGGGATTATCATATCATTTCTTTTCTTTTTTCACTCTAATCATCCAAGCAAGAGGCAAGGTTATTTCCATATATACTTCCCTTTTTTTTTTTTTTTTTATTTTTTTAACAGCTAATTAAAGCATTTCCTTACTCTTCCTTTCTAATTTTTCAAGCGTAATAAAATTTTAAGCCCATAGATATTACAAGTTGCATTAGCCAGATGACCAACTTTGCCGACTTTCAAGATTGTTAGCATGTCAGATTGGGTGCAGATTTAGCCAGAATATGGCTGCCAAATTAAATCTCAATCTGACTGATAATAATTTAACCTCAAACCACAGTAAAGTGTGATATGTAAACACTCTTTTAAGTAGAACTTAATTTAATAGTGTAAATAAAGAGAACATAGGAAGAATATAGGGAAAAAGTCGTAGGCATTCAGCACATTTCCTAGGCTTTTGGATTTATAAAGTAAACATGTTTACATGATCACAGATGCAATATCTCGGGATGATCCCTTGAACTCAGCAGAGGGCGGAGATGGAGCCTTTTCCTCCAGCCACTGGAAATTATGCCATGACAAGCTTTTCAAAAAGCTATCATTCAGTTAAGAGTGACTCGAAACATTTGGAACTTGAAGAGGCCCACAGGCAGGACCTTCAAGCACAAAGTGATGGGCAACTTCGATGTGTTGAATTGGATCTACAAAAAAAACAAGTGCGGATATTAATTAGCAAATAAAAGGTAAGCCATAAGGCAGACACTCACGAGAAGGGGTGCTTGCAACCATTATGTATCATCAATAATGACAGCAAGGGCACGTTATTCAGCTTCCGCGCTAGACATTCAGAAACAATATTGCCACCAGAGTAAAAAGGTAATGTTGTATCAAATTTGACAAAGGAATTTATCTGAGTAGGTGGTAAGGTACATAATCGATTTTTTTTTTTTTTTTTTTTTTTTTTTCCTAGTTGACCAGTTGAGACTCACACACACTGCATCTACTGAAATTCGAACTCCTAACCTCCCTTTAGGAAATAAAAACCTTACACCGCTAGGCCACATACCTATTGGTACATACATAATCGATATTGGTTTACCTTTGTTCTACTAACTTTGGGTCTTAAATCTCAAGTCCTAGGTCAAGGGCCTTTTGAGACCAGTAGAGAAAAAAGAAAGGAAAAAAAAAAGAAGGTATATCATCGATCATCTTTTTGTCCAGCCTAATTGGTACCAGAGTAAACGAAAATACAAGAGCAAAGATGGAGATGGAGGCCAAAGCTAAGTGCATGTGCCATTGAGAACCGGAGTACTTGTTTAACAACTTGTAAACAAATCACAAATGTGGTTCTGAATGGAGTCAAAACAGCTTTAGCTCCCATCATACTGTCATGTGCCAATAGATCAGCTTCATACATTCTCATGTACATAAAATGATGAATTTGACCAAAGTTTTCATATCAGATTCAGCACATAATTCGCTAAATAAGGTTTGTGATGCCTATCCTTTCTTTATCTGTAATTATAATGTCATCTATGTAAACAAGAATATTTAAGAAACCAACAATGGGAAAATGAAGATATGAATTGGCATGGGTGTCGTTGAAGCATTGAAGTGACACAGCTGCACTAAAATAATTAAATCGAGCTCTTAGAACTTGCTTAAGGCCATAAATAAATATAATACCTAAACAACAAATGAATTGGCCAATATGGCTCAATCGGTTTGAGAAGCCCAGAATGGGCATGCCAAGAATAAAACATGTCTTTGAAGCAGTCTAACTAAACGTGAAACTTGCTAGTTTAATGTCACGCCCCGCAACCAAGAGGTTACGCCACGCAGACGCCCAGCAGATGATGATATTGAGCCTGCATGGACTGGAACTTTCTAGACTTCTCCACACAAGTATGGAACTTTTCGGAATTCTCTAGATTACTGTGAAGTTGTCTAGCCTTTTCTGGACTTGTCTAGAGTTGTATATAATTCTCTAGAATTCTCTAGACTTGTCTTGTACGGAGTACATTGTAGTTAGTTCTAGAATATTCTAGAATTGTATAGATTATTCTTTAGAGGATTCTAAAACTCAATTCTAGACCTCACACTTGTATATTTCTAGAACTTTCTTGTAAGGGGGCCTATAAATAGGAGGTGGGAGTTCATTTGCTCCTCACCAAGCAACCAAGTTGTAATTTTCTCCTCTCAAACAATACAAATTCTCTACATTCCCAAACTCTCTTGCTCACTTGCCTAATTTCTTCCTACACACCTAAGTAAAAAAATCACTTGTCTAGCCCTAGTCTTCACTAAGCTAGTACACTCGGGTAGGCTGACTTAGTGCTTCAAGGGGGCTTGAAAGTGTCTAAGGCCGCACGCGAGCTTGGAAAGGTCCAAGTCTATGACATTAAACTCACCTCACGTGATACAATGGAATTGCACACTGTTTATTCTAACCATAAATGTTACTCATTAGCCTGAGAGTTCGGGAACCCGCATGGGCCGCGCACCGCTCGTCAGGGAAGAAGTTAGACCTGCCATCTGGACCCAATCCCTTGATGAAGCCAGCAAGCGGGCCGGACAAAAAGCCCAAGAAGAAAAAGCACTGAAGAAGCCCATCAGTAGCTGCAACCATTTGTAAGCCCAACAACGCCTACAAGCCCAACAACACCTGTAACTGTCTATAAATAGATCTGACGAAGGAAAGAGAAGGGATTGGATTGTAATTGTGAGAAAATCTAGCTGAAATTTAGAGAGAGAAAATATCTTGCACTTACAATATAGGTCATAATAGATAGTAGGATATCAATTGAAAGACAATGGTGGGAAGTAGTTTAAATTTCAAGTAATTTTATAAATTTAACTCGATAATCTCACTTAGTACACATATAACAAGTTTCAACAAGCTCGATAAAGCTTTCTGCATTACAAAGCTAGCTAGGCTCCATCCAGAACCATTATTTCAACAGCATAATGTAGTTTGATATAATAAACTTGTCTAGCTAAATGTAGCTTTGAGTGATTTTGCCAATGGGGAGGCTAAGGCTATATATACTACTACTTTGTGGTTCATGCATGGCATAAACAGCATATCCTATCTCTTCTAAGGCCCTCCATAAAACCACCATATCCTTGTATTCATGGCAATAGTAAAGGGTACATTAAAAATAAATAAAAAAATAAAAAATTTCTGTCAATTAGTGTAATTTTATTTTTTTATGTTTTTATTGGCAAATGAAACACACACAACTGCTTTGGAAACTCAAATTTCTCACCATTTATTTTGAGAATGCTCTCAATTGTCAATTCGTATTTAGAATTGCATTTCTAATAACAAGTCCGTCTTTTTGTGGCAAGCTGTAATATGAGCCAGAGTTCTAGTTGTGCACACCCACCTCAAAAGTCGAAACCAAATAGGATTAGTTACTTTGGATTATCTTTACCTTTTCTCTTTTTTATGCTTATTTTACATAGACTCTGATATGTGTATTGAATGTGAGTAGTAATTTCAGTAATAATTTAATTCCACAATTTTGTTTTTTAAATATTTATTAATTATTTTTTAGAATAATGTCTTCTTTTTTTTCTTTTTTTGTTTGTAACATAGCCTTATTTAATATTCTATTTTATTTTTTTAGAGTAACATGTCTTTTATATAATATAGTATTCAATATAGATATTTTATTCATTTTGAAGTAATAATATAATTAATTTTAATTATAAGAATATGATTTTTAAATACTTATCTAACCAAAAGTGTTGAACGCATCTCTCTTACGCGTATTGTGTGTCAAGCACTGATACTCTCTTTTTTTTCAATTAGATAAGTGCTCAAGTATTTGTACACATTTTTGTCCACCCCAGAACCCCTCTTCTTCTCTTTGAAGATGTAGAGATTATACTATTAGGGTAGAAACTATTTGAACAACAAGGCTTCTTCAGCTACTTCGAACAGTCCATGTAATATTAGTTTTAGTTGATAGATGGGTTAGATGGGCCTTGTTTGTACTTCGTTTTCTATACATTTTCTTTTTGGCCCAATGGGCTACTTTCAGCTCCAGCTGAAGCCCAGTGTAACTATATTCCATATATATATATATAATTTCTTAACATTCACAGTAATATACTCCTGATATTGACAAGCATGTAATTCGGGACAAAAACAGTTGCTCCATGCATTGGTCATGAATCTCCTTGATGAAATTTCTTTTTCACATTGTAATTGTCTACAAATAGATGAATTTAACAAACTCAATTCACTTTTATTATAATTTTCGTTCTACAATTTTTAGTTCCTCGTAATTTTATGAAGAGTGAATCCCTCACCCCAATTATTTCTTTTCAATTTGACTCAGGAACATTGTAGAATTTTTTTTTGTGGTGCACTATTAATCAAACTTTGTGCAACAAAATATGAAATAATGTTTTTTTATTAATTAATTATTTATTATTATTATTGTTGTTGTTGTTTTCCGCGTTGGTTTAGGCATCCCTTACATCTCATAGGTTTAAATTACTCAGTAAAAATGTACATATAATACATTCAAAAATTTTGTAGTAAATAAATATTTTTATGAATACAAATAATAACATAAAATAAATGTAAAGAATTAAATGGCACGAGTAATATAATTTTAATAGAGAAAAATAATTGACTTCAAAATTCAATAAAAATATTTGATAAGACGTGAAAAACTCTAACTCTTGACAAAAAAAATATTTAATAACAATTAGGAATATATATATATATATATATATGATAACACAACCGTTGTGTTGTCGTATGACAACTTCATTTCCACAGTTTAGGTTACTCCATTTCGCATGCCACTAGTACGGAAATTGCTATCTATCTAACACTTACGATCAATAGCCATTTAAAAGTATGAAATTCAATTTTTATTGGGTTCACAAAACACAAGTTTGAAAGAGAATATGGTGGACAAATGCTGAGTGGTTGGGTTGTTCCTCGTGTTCAACCTTACACCCTCCCCTCTCCTCTAATCACTAACCATTTGCCATGAAAAAATAAAAAATAATAAAATAATAATTGGTGAAACCTAAATATCATTAGAACATTTCATTCCAGAAAGATGCTTAAAAAAAAAAAAAAACGGTTGCTGCATTTATGTATTGGTCATGCATCTCCTGCATGAAATTTATTTCTCTCTCTTAAATCTACAAATAGATGGATTTACAAACTCAATTCACCTTTATTATTATATATATATTCTTTCTAAGAATTTTGCTTCGCCTAACTTAAGAAGAGTCAATCACTCACCTCAATCATTTTTTTTTCAATTTGATTCACGAACATTTGCCGGATTTATTCAAAAATATTAATATTGGAGGAAAAAATGTATAATTTAATTGTGATACTAAATGTCAACGGATGGTTTGCACTTATTGATGAATGTTAACGGAGTACATAGATCCTAAATCTTTATAGATCTCTTTTAAGTCCTCTTTCATATTAAATATTGCAATTTGTGTGATTATGTGTGATTAGATTAACAATTAAGTTAAAACAATGATGTATATTAACAGATGCTCTTAATTGTTCAGTTTTCATATTAAAATATGGCCATCTGTATTGCATGTATAATTTTTAATGTGATTAGATTGCCAATGAAGCTCTGTTATTGATGAATTAATGTTCATCTAATTACCTATTTTGGCTTTTAAAATACTAAAAACTACACCAACTATCCTCAAGAGTAGGGGGTGTGATTGATGCGAGATTCCGACAAAACTAACTAGTCATTTACAGCTGTGGTGAGTCCCACAATTGCTGGAATTCATAGCAACTGTGATTTTCTAAATAGTCAACTATATTAATTAAGTATAGGATATTTTAGAATTTTTCGAAAGAGAATATATGGAGCATATTAGATTCTCAAAATCATCAATATTTATTTTTTTATTTTGCAAAAATAACTTTCAAAGAAAGGATATGTGAGAAAAGATGCCTAAAAGTCCGTTTTAGCACAAGTCAAAATTAAATAAATAAAATAATAATAATAATAATAATAATAAGTTTGTGACACTTTTGTTCTATTTGGTAGCAAAGAAAAAAAAAATTGAATAGAAGGGAAAGAATAAAGAATGGATGACACATTTTTAAGAAAGAAATTGCGTTT
>JAOTQH010292919.1:563-19221 GCA_025631255.1 Cornus kousa | reverse complement strand
GAGGTGCACTGGTGACGTAGGCAATGAACTGTAATATTGAATTGTAAATACAACATTTTGGGGACATACCGACACATCCAATGGTGGGATCAAAATAGCCTAGCGATCCATGCAATTTGTTACTTGGTATTGGTTGCTTATCACCAAAAACTCCACCAATTAGCATTCCAAAGTCGAATAGTACTGGATTGCAATCCTGAATTTCAGTATAACATAACATAATGTCAAATTCTAATAAAAATTTTCTCCAGACCAAAGGTACTGAAAAGCTAAGTGCACTAAGCATATGGACACCAGATCTGACCTGATCAAGCATGATATGTGCAGGACAAATATTGCGAACTATGTATTCCGGCGTTTGACAATGCAAAAACTCAAGCAAACGTGCAAGAACAATTGCCGCTTTGATTCTGTGTAGCCAGGAAAAGCCATCTACAGTCACCCCAAAAAAGAAAAGAAACAAAAAGGAAAAAAACTTTTTTAGTAAATGATATACACTAAATTAAAGAAATGTGTGTCAATTACAAACCATGCTTGTGCATTTGATGGCAACTACACTCAGCACTAAACGCGGTACCTCCAAAGAAGGCAGAATTTTTATCACTCAAACAAAAATATTTTAAAACTTTTCTTACTCAAAAGAAAATAATACTCCGGAATAATAATTTATAAATAAATAAAATAGAGAGAGAGAAATAATAACCAACAAGGGAAAACACTAAAAAAAGATTACTGAAATAATTAGTTTTGGAGTCAGGTTTAAGATTCAATATCTTTTCTGGACAGCAAGCCAAAGTAGTACATGTTGTCACAAATCACTAATATCACAAATCAGTTGGTCTTGTAATTATAGTTGTCACTTTGTGTGTGTTATTTTGCCCTCTCTCTCCAATCCATACTGAAAACAATGATGTGAATGCTCAATGAATTGATGTATAATTAGAAAAGTCTGAGTTGTAACAGATTAATCAAAAGGAAAAAGTATGTAATACCTTTAACAATGAGGTTGCGTACTGTATTCACAGGCTTTAGGTCATAAACAACACCCAACAGACTATCTTCGCAGCAATATCCAATCAGTTTGACAAGGTTTGGATGCTGGTTGACACTTGGCTCCGTCAGAAAGATGCATTCATTCTGGGAAGATGGAAACATCATAGAAGATGGACATGGGACAGGGACAACATCATATATATAACCTTCAAATTTTAAAACTGACATTACTCAAAGAAGTATTATTGCTACTACCTTCAATTGGGAAAGGTGAGCATCCCGGCCTGCAGGATAGCGTCCTACATCTTCCCAAATCTTCACCGTCACATTCAGGCCTTGCTGAGTCATTCCTCGATACACTTTGCCAAATTGAGTCTCTCCAATCAGGTTTACTTCACTAAAATTATTGGTCAAATCTTCCAACTCCTCAGGGGAGAATCTTTTGTGATTCAACCCTCTAACCTCTTCCATAGCTGCACCTATTTTAGCTCAAGTACATGAAACAATGTCATATGATACCCATGAAAATACACAAATTTGTCCTACAATTGTATGTGCATCGCATCATTTTTAAGTGAAACTAAACAATTTAAATTTCTTTTTCTTTCTGCTCTCACTATAATTTAACCAACGTTTTTGAATCAACTTAAAAGCATTAATAGTTTGTTTGACTGCAACACATCAAAGTCTTGAAATTGGAATTGGAATTGAAGACAATTTCAGTCAAAACTATTAACCATATAATTTTCCTCCAATTTCAAGATTTGAGGCACAGATTTTCCATCCTGCGAAACATTTAGAAACATGATTCAGATTGAAGACAGTGCAAGCCCAATGAATGAAGCAATAAAAACGACCAATTGGGAAGCTTATATGATCAATCAAATCAAGATTCAGTAAACAATAGAAAGTCCAGTAACGCAAGACGGATCGCAATATACCAATTCAATATAGAATTCAAGTTTTCCTTTAAAGAAAATAAATAATAATAATAATCAACGCCATGGATAAATCGGAACTACATCCATTTTTGGGGAAATCCCTTACATTGATCGAATTTTACATACATTTACACCATGAACGCTTCTCACCTGTTACTAGGGTTAGGTTTTCCTTTTCCCTACTCCTCTCTAATCTTAGGTCACACAATTCTTTTGAACGATCACTCTTAAACTCTGAGGACGGCTCGTGCCAGTATTTTGTTCGTAGTCTCACTATTTATAAATTAATTCTGCCTTCACTGTCGAATTGGGACTTTATGCGACTTAGCTGCACACTAGCTTCAATTGATTTGATAGCGCTAGCAAAACCCATACGGTAAATATTTTGGTGAACAACAGGCTTGGCCCAAGCTCTGAAATAATAGGCCCCGTTCAGACAGAGACAACTTGATCCTATAAATTAGGGTGAAAAAAAACTGGGGGAATGGAAAAACCAAGTCCACCTGTCAATAAGCAGCGGTATTAAAAAATCAGATCCAAACTGACCAGACCAATTTGGTTCGGTCGGGATTATTCTATGATTCAGTCTGATTTTAATTTTAAAAATATAAAATTGTAAATTCATAATTCTCGTTATATTATTTATATAATTAATTTAGTACATTATTGTGTGTTTCGTTATTTTTATATATTAAAATTTTAAAAATATATACATAATAAATATATTAAGAGTAAAATTTTTATTTGTAATAAGTTTTTTAAAATTAATATTATTTTTAACCGTTCTCTATCAACTACTATGTCATTAACTAGATAAGTAATTTATTTTTAGTAATTTATTAATATTAATTAATTGAAACATAAATGATTAAACTCTAAGTCTAGACTAACGAACATTTAAAAAAATAAAAGTGGGTTAGGCCCATGAGTAAGGTCTATCTTACTACAATCCACGGAGCGGCCGCAGAGCCCCTGCCGAAGTTAGGACTTCGAGGAGCACACTGAATTACACGGTGGGAGCTCCGCGGGTCATATGATTATCATGACTAAATAATAACTAATATATTTATTATATATTAAATATATTAGTTAATGTTGTCTTTTTAATACCAATTTTACCCTTAAGACAAAAACAAAATTATATTTGGATCTTAGGACATGTGTTTACTCATATGTAGTCACTTTGTTGAACCGCCAGAACCAAAGACTCCAGAATTCACTGTGGGTGGGAAACAATGACACCAAAATTCATTGTTAGCCATTAAAATAAAGGCGCTCTCACTCCCTTCTTGTGTGGAAAGTAATCAAGTTAGCAAAGCATAAATTAGAGAGGATGCCTTTAGTTTTAAGGTGTATATTTAATTATCTTCTTTGTGACTTCTTGTTTGGTAATTAACTGAACTCCTAGAAAATGTTCAATAATTTTGAATTGCCACAATAGATGGAAACAATTATAAAATGAATATAGTCAAATAAAAAGATATAATAGTAAATTTATTAAAGTAATTTTCTTTTCTTTCTTTTTCTTTTATTTCTTTTCCTTTGTAAGTAATGTTATTCTTTCTTTTCTTTTCTTTATTTATTTATTTTTTATTTTTCATTATACCAAACATATATCAATTATGCTTCTAAACTTTATCAACTGCTAATTAAACATTATAATATTAATTCAGAAAAGAATCACATAATCACATACTTAATCCACCTTAGAATAATTTAATTTAATTCAATTCAATTGAAAATTTAATTACAAAATTACAGATGCGCATATATATACCTCATTTCCCTTGTTGTTATTATTATTATTATTTTCAAAATGACTCATATCTCTTATTAATATATATTAATTGTGACAATGCATTAAGGATTCCTTACTCCGATATGATAGGATAAAATTAAATAATAAATTTTAATTATAGGACAGAGAAACCATGGGAGTACTTGGTACACAAAAGTGTTTTGTGAACATTCTATACTTGGTTGAGCTTTTTGCCTTGCAAAAAATAATTACAAATTACAAATTTTACATGTATAAAATTTAATATAAGGTATTTTTCATTACTTCTTTTATGCTTACGTTTATTTTCTCTATGCTATTTTTTATTCGAGCATTTGGTACTCTTTTTACCCTCTCCGTGAAATCACCACGAGTCAGTCTCTGTGTCTTCCTCCCTCATTAATTGCACATATTTCTTGACCACATTTTTTCCCTAACCAGTCATAACCAAGTCATTGACAGCACCATACGATTGTTGAAATAAGACATTTCTCAATAATTTCTTCCTTTTGGATGACTCACCAAGTTCAAATAGCAGACTATTATCTCACATATTTTGTCCTAGAATATATTAAGGTGGTATCTCACGAATATTTCATAAATTGAGAACTTTTACTGCATGCGTACACAACCACCACATAGAGTCAAACAACTTACAGGAACACACAAGAACATTGAAATTAGATGAACCAAACTCTCTGAGGCTTACCATAACCTTCAGCAAACACACGGCAAGTGTAAAGTGTACCAAGATTGCATCTTTAAATACAATTGATTTTATGTGCATAAATAGTTAGTAGTTTATATTTTTCCTTCCCTTGTCTATTTATGTCCAACCATAGACAATGAATATTTAATTAAATCTAAGCCCACCAGGAAAGACCATCCATGAGTTTACATGAAATTATCATGTATTAAATTTGTGAAAATTAATTAGAAATACTACAAATTTACAATTGAAAATACATATTCTCATGACTAGTGTTGAAATCAACGCCTTGATATTTATTTTGTTGGAGTACAACATAAGTTATGGTTTTCTTCTATGGGGTTCCTCCCCTTGTTACTTTAAAAATTTAGGCATGAATAAGTGGGAAATATTTGTTCCTCACACGTCCGAATAAGATGTTGTCTGGCTTCAGGTCTCCGAATAAGATGTATTGATCAACCTTCCCTATTGTTTATCCATCTTACATAGCCATCTGTCTTCTAAACTGCCAGGCAAGAATTCATACACAAGGTACAACTTTGTTGGCTCTTCGCAAAAGCTAATTAGTTTTATTATGTTGGAATGTTAGAGCAAAATTCAGTGTTATTATGTTGGGATGTCAGCATCCCAACATAATAAAACTAATTGGATTTTGCGAGAGCTGTACCTTATGTATGAATTCATGCCTGGTGGTAGTTTAGAAGACAGATGGCTAGGTAATAAAAGGATAAACAACAGGGAAGGTTGATAAACAACCGTCTGTGTCTCTAATATTTGTTTAATTTGTGCAGGCTTAGATTGGGCGGGCATCCTTAAGGTCCTAAAAGGAGTAGCCTGTGGGCTGAGGAACAAACATTTCCCTCTTATTCATGCCTAAATTATTAAAGTAATACGGGGAGGAGAGAGGAACACCATAGAAGAAAACCTTGTAATATCCTCCAACAAAATGTTGTTCATGGCTTCTACCCATATGCAAGGTTCTGGTTAGGTCTGGGAGCATCCTCATTCAACTTGTTTCATACACACTAAAAAACTAATCTTCTTTGGAGGATTCTAGACACTCAATTTAGGTCACACATTTGTATAGATCTAGAATGTTCTTGTTAGGGCCAAATGCTTATAAATAGGAGGTGAGAGTTCATTTGCTCCTCACCAACAACCAAGTTGTAATCTTCTCCTCTCAAGCAATACAAGTTCTATACATTTCCAAACTCTCTTGCTCACTTGCCTAATCTCTTCTTACACACTCAAGTAAGTAAAACACTTGTCTAACTTTAGTCTTCACTAGGTTAGCACACTCGGGTAGGTTGACTTAGCCCTTTAAGGGGTTTGAAAATGTCAAGGCCGCACGTGAACTTGGAAAGGTCCAAGCCCGTGACACTAAGCCCACGTAATTCTCTACATTATTATATATAATTGATTAATTTTCTAAAAAAATAAATAAACATGAAATGTATGGTGGGACAAATTTAAATAGGAGGCAGTTTTGGGCGTTCCATGATGTAATTAGCAGGTTGGGCATAATAGATATCTATGCTCCAACTTGAGGGAGAGTATCAGTGTATCTATGCTCCATATTGAGGGGGAGTATCAGCATGGACTGTATTTCCTAATGTATTTATGTAAATTCTCCTAAATTGTTTTGATAATTAATTGTTATAATTAGGATAATTGATCGATATATTATAATTTATCTTTTAGGATTCCTTAGTTTAGGAAGTTTTTTGTGTCCAATAATTACTTTGTTATTCATAGAAATATACCATGTTACGATGTGTGTCCACAAGTCCTCATTTGTCACATACAAATAGATGACAAAAGGTACTCGAGTTGGATACCATGATTAAATAAGTCACCTTTTTTTTTTTTTTAAGGGACTAGGATCCTTTCCTTTTTTAAAAAGGATAGGATCATGAGAAGTCCAGCACAGAATTCAATAACTAAGATTGCATTGATAAATGGAATCCACTGACATCTCGTGTAAGGATCCTTGTCCTTTTTTAAGCGTAGGTTAAGGACGAGAAAAATGCTCATTTTACTCTTACAAAAATTTAGAACTCTGATGGATAATATATATATATATATATATATATATTTCAAGATGAATATAGCAAGGGAAAAAGCAATTTGCAAATCTCACATCTATTTTTTTTTCAAGATGAACTCTATTTTTTTTTCTTCTCTCTTTTTTCTTTTTCACACTAATGATGGTGTCTTTCTCACATCTCTTTTGTAAGCCAAAGAATAATGATTAAACAAACAGTCTGATCAGACTGATCTTCCTAACTAAGCCCGAGGGGTTCCTGTGCTCTTGGGTTCTAGAGTGCAATAATTTTATTTGACCATTCACGCAAATTATATCAAGAGTGCAATTTATTTGACCATTCACACAAATTACAGGTTTAAAATCGAAAAAACCCTCAGTAGTTTTTCTTTTCTTATTATTATAATTGTTTCCTTCTTGTCCATCGTGCAGAGCTTACTACTGTTTTTTTCTTCTTGCGGATTATCACAAGACCAATTGCCACCTTTATTTTGAGGACCCCCCCCCAACAAAAAAAAACCCACCTTTTTTTAGATCTAAATCATACTTGTCCAATTATATTCCCAAGCAAACATCCAATAAGAATTAAAATGCGTCTGATGTCCATTTCTTCCTCAGAATAAAAATGCTTCTGATGAAATTGCAATAAAGAATGAGGCTCTATTGAATCAATAACTCGTTTTGAAGGGCTTGTAAACCTTGAGGTCCTCAATAAGCCCTGCGAAAGAACCAACGGCAGCATCAATGTAAACAATGAGACAAACAACACTCAGGATTTGGAGGGAAAGCCATCTAGTGCTCCACTTTTCTTATGCATTTGTACATCTCCACGGGGAAATAAACCGTGAGAGGCCAAAACCCGAAAAAACCAAGAATTCCAACTATGTAGTTAAAAAATGGCATGAGCATTGATATGACAGCTGAGATGATGACAAAGATGGTTCGCCGTACCGACCCGAAGAGATTGAGCTTGTAGGGCTTGAACCCCGGAATTGGGACATGGATTTCTTTGTTGATGAATTTATTGTCAAATAAAATGGTATAATAATAAATTAATTAAAATAGTTTTATTTCTTTTCTTTTCCCAAACATAATTATTATCATTTCTTTTATTAATCAACCAAACACGATAAAAGTTTAAAACTATCATTCCCTTACCTTTCATTTCTTTTCCTTCGTAATTAATGCTTCTAAACTTTATCAACTGCTAATCAAACATTATAATATTAATTCAGAGAAGAGTCACATAATCACATACTTAATCCACCTTAGAATAATTTAATTACAAAATTACATGTGCACATATATTTACATCATGTCCCTTGTTGTTGTTATTATTATTATTTTCAAGATGCCTCATATCCCTTATTAATATATATTAATTGTGACAATAAATTAATGATTCCTTACTCCAATACGATAGGATTCTTCATATACGCGTATAAAAATTCAAATGATTCAAACCTATAATAAATTCATAATGATTTCATTTTTAAGTTTATACCTTTACCAAAGTAAACCTTGACACTCCCAAACTGTCAAATTTAATAATAAATTTTAATTATAGGGCATAGAAACCATGGGAGTACTTGGTACACCAAAAGTGCTTTGTGAACATTCTATACTTGGTTGAGCTTTTTGCCTTGCCAAAAATAATTAAAATTTGTAATTTTACATATATAAACTCAAGCAAAATCAAATTAAATTAATTTAAGGTATTTTTCGTTACTTCTTTTATGCTTTCGTTTATTTTTCTCTATGCTACTTTTTATCGGAGCGTTTGTTACTCTTTTTGCCCTCCCATGAAATCACCACAAGTAAAGTACCACATCTGTCCCAAAAAAGATGTTCTATTTTGAAAACCATGAGCACCCAAAACAGGACATCTTTTCTGAGACAGAAGAAATATCATTTTCTTTATCTAAATTGCCGGCCTCCTTAAGTCTCTGTATCTCCTCCTTCATTAATTGCACATATTTCTTGACCACATTTGTCATAACCAATGAAATAAGACATTTCTCAATAATTTCATCCTTTTGGATGACTCACCAAGTTCAAATAGCCGACTGTTATCTCACATTTGTTCTCCATAAATTGAGAACCTTCAGTGCATGCCTACACAACCATCACATAGACTCAAACGACTTGTAAGAACACACAACATTGAAATTAGATGAACCAAACTCTGTAAGGCTTACCATAACCTTTCGCAAACACGCTTACCATAACCTTTCGCAAACACGCGGCAAGTGTAAAGTGTACCAAGATTGTATGTTTTAACCAATACTAATACTATGTTTGATTGGAGAGATGAATGAAAAGAGGAATAAACTAACTTTTTTGCGTTTTGTTAAAGAGAAGGGAAAAGTAAGAGGGCTGTAGCAAGGAGGAATGCTTCATCCCTTCTTCTTGCTTTGTGTTTTTCTATCCTCCCAAAATTGGAATGAAGATGATAGAGAAAGAAGTAATATTAACACAAATATGAATTTTTTATTTCTTACCTTCCAAAATATTTGAAATTTGGTATAGATATAGAATTTTTAAATAATTAGGGTATATTCATAAAAAAAATATAAAAAAACATATTTCCCTTCGTTCTAACCAAACAAATATATATATATATATATATATATATATATTATCCATCTATCATTTCGCTATCCAATCCACTCCACCAAACAAAAAGTGAGATGAAATATTTCTACCATCCAATCCATTCCGTCGAACAAAAAGTGAGATTAACGCATTTTGTTCCCTAGAGATGCCTCATCCATCCCGATCTCTTCCATCTATTTTTTCATTCCCCCAACCAAACAGACCATAAGATTAATTGTGTACAAACAATTGCATATAGGGTTGCTTGTGTCCGACCACGAACGAGTAATCTTCATAGGTTATTCGAGAAAAAGATTATAAATTATAATTGCTTATGCCTAACCATAAATGGATAAATAGTTGTAGATTATATTTTTCCTTTAGTTATGTGTTTATATCTAACCATAGACCATGACTATTTAATTGAATCTAAGCCCAACCAGGATCCATGAGTTTAAATGAAATTATCATGTACTAAATGTGTGAAAATTAATTAGACATTCAACAGATTTACAATTGAAAATATTTATTATCATGACTAGTGTTGGAATCATAGCCTTGATATTTATTTTGTTGAAGGACATTATAAGGTTTTCTTCTATGGTGTTCCTCTTTCCTCCCCTTGTTACTTTAATAATTTTAGGCATGAATAAGTGGGAAATGTTTGTTCCTCACCTGTTCGAATAAGATGATGTCTAGCTTCAAGTCCCCATAGACCTCATGGGGAGTGTAGTCATGGATGTATTGAAGCCCATAGGCTACTCCTTTTAGGACTTAAAGGATGTCCGCCCAATCTAACCCTTCACAAATTAAGCAAATATTAGAAACACAAGACGGTTGTTGATCAACCTCCCCTATTGTTTATCCATTTTTGTTTTCTAAACTGCCGCCAGACATGAATTCATACACACAAGATACAACTTTGTTGCCTCCTGGCAAAATCCAATTAGTTTTATTATGTTGGATGTTGCAGTATAGTAAGCCAATCTAGTGAACTAAATTGGCTTACTGTACTGCAACATCCAACATAATAAAACTAATTGGATTTTGCAAGACAGCAACGTTGTATATTGTGTATGAATTTAGAAGACAAGACAGCTAGGAAAGAAATGGATAAACAATAGGAAAGGTTGATCAACAACCGTCTGTGTTTCGTGCAGGGTTAGATTGAGCGGGCATCCTTAAGGTCCTAAAAGAGCACAGCCTGTGGGCTTCAATACATCCATGACTACACTCCCCATGAGGTCGGAGACTTGAAACCCGACAACATCTTATTCGGACAGGTGAGGAACAAATGCCTAAATTATTAAAGTAACAAGGGGAGGAAAGAGGAACACCATAGAAGAAAACCTTATAATGTCCTCCAACAAAATGTTGTCCATGGCTTCTCCACATACACAAGGTTCTGGTCTGGTCTGGTCTGGGAGCATCCTCATTCAGCTTGTTTCATACACTGAAAAACTAATCTACTTTTCATGCAGCACTCCATTAGGGGGGACCTTGTTCTTTGTGATGCGGTTCTTCACCTGTTCTAACTCCTCCTCTCTTAGAATCATTGTTTTCTTCGCAAAACTTTTTTGATGCTTGCTGCTTGCAATACTTTTGCCTGTCCGTCAAAATCATTCAACTCTAAGCTCCTTCACATCAGCACCTTCTCCAATTCTCTCATCTCATTTGTAATCACAACTCTTTTATGACTTGCCATCACTGTGCTCTGAAGTCTGCTCTGGACCTTACTGGAACGCGAGGGCAATAAACTCAAGAAGGAAAAAGATATTCTATTTAAGAGAGAAAACACAATTGAATCAGAAGCAACACAATCTAGGAAAATAAATTATGATCTGAAACATAGAATCAATGAATTTTGTTTACTGTTGACAAATAAGTATTATAAAGAAGGAAAACTATATTAAATAACCAGAGTCATGCAAAGTCTAGAGGAACTGAACAGATAAATCCCCTACATATATTCTAAGTTGCCATTATTGTTTGGAAAAGATTCATATAAAATCTACCCAGGTGCATAAAATGAATAAAAACTAGATTCGTTGAGGTTCTTCAATAGTTTGATGCATGAGAACCACCCAAGTTTACCCGATACATCTTCTGACTATTAATGTGCTAAGGAATTAAAGATGATAGAATCATAGAACTATCTTCAAGTGATGAGTTTTACACATTGTAATATAGAGAATTACATGATCCTGAATGTCATGAAATGATAGCTTCCAACTTGCTTTTGCTGAATTACATGACTTTCTAAGTTTGAAATACGAAAATATTAATTGTCGAATAAATCTAAAGCAATGGAATATGTTATTGGGGAACAAATGTCTGATATTGATAGTTCATTAATTTTGTTAAATAAACTCAAGAAAAAAAAGATATTCTATTTAAGAGAGTAAACACACTTGAATCAGAAGCGACACAATCTAGGAAGATGAATTATGATCTGAAACATAGAATCAATTAATTTCAATTACTCTTAACAAATAAGTATTATAAAGATGGAAAACTATATTCAATAACCATAGTCATGTAAAATCTAGAGGAACTGAACAGATAAATCCCCTACACATATTCTAACTTGTCATTATTGCTTGGAAAAGGTTCATATAAAATCTATCCAAGTGCATAAAATGAATAACAGACCTTAATAAAAAATTACACTCTCTTTCTTATTTAATAAGGATTCATGGAACTACAAATATAACAAATTCAAACCCCTCAGAGAGTTTTCATTAAAAATGAAGGTAAGAAAATAAAAAATTTAGTTACGAGATAAAAGTAAAGAAAATAAAAAAAATGATAGTGTTAATCTCAACGAAGTAGGTAAAGGAGTATTAACATTACATCATGTTTGAAAAGAAATAGTGGAGAGAAAAAATAATAATAATTGTTTTATTTTCTGAGTGAAAAGGGAAAAAATGAATTTTAATAATTTGACAAAAAAAAAAAAAAAAGGAAAGAAGCAAGCAGTTAATAACTCTCCTATCCTTTCCCTTCATTGTTGTCCACTTTTGGAAGGAAAGTATTTACGGGTAGTGTATCCCTGCAATTCGCTTCCATTTTTATTCCAAAATTTTGTACCAGCCCCAATATAACATTTCACTACATTCCCTTCCTTCCTCTTCCTCCTTTTTCTCTAATCTACAACCAAATAGGGCCTAAAAACTTGGTGTAGGTTGTTCCTTATCTCATGAGAAGAAAGGAGATGTGGCAAGTAGTGCACTTAGATTTGAAGTGGTGTTTACAAGTGGAACTGCAGGAGATCTTTTAGGAAAAGAGGATGAGAAACAACTCATTGGCCAAAAAAGAGTTCCTATATTTTTCTTCTTTCATTTGAAGACAGAGAAAATAATGGCAAGTAAGAGAGAAGGACTTGGTTATTTTCTATCCTTAATCATAAAAGGATGTCTTCTATTTTGTATGTCTCCCAATCAGGAGTGGTAGGCTATCGATGTCAGCAAGAAATTAGTTGCCTCGTGTATATTAGAATTGACTGCTAATTTGTTTGACTGCCATTGGATTCTCACAAGGGTAAATGCATATACACATGCTTACAGAGAGAAACAAAAATTGTATGTACATACTCAGAAGTGTTCGATATCAGCACATATAATACTTGTAACAACCCCAAACAAAATACATAAATAAATAAACAAATATTATAATTTAAAAAATAACTGAGGGAAAAAAAAAAAACTAGAGTATGCAAGGGAATCACATACAACAAAACAGGTAATCGTTAATTCTAGCAACAATCAAGCAATCAATTATAATAAACTCTTCAAGAAGAATAATATTAGAAAATATTCCATATAAGAGAAGAAAACGTACCCGTAGAGGCATAAGCAAAAATATTCTCTATTGCAACCCAAGAGAAGCAGTGAATTTCAGCAAGTCATATATATAAAAAAGAATGGTAGAGTCTGCTGTTGGATGCAATAATTTCTCGATCCACAATCGCTGTTAGCTGTTAGTATAAATGGTTTAAAAATTAGAGGGCAGGCATATATATATATATATCAAAAAAACACATAAAAGTTGAGATGGAAATGATAGAAAAGACATAAAAATTGCAGACCAATATTTTTATATTTTCTGCTGAAAGTTCAGATCCAACAAATATTTTACCATCAAAGATCTAACACCAAATCGCAATTGCTTAAAGAGAAGAAAAAGCACCTTTAGATGGAAAAAGCTGGACACGGCCATGACTGATTGATTCGAGGAGGAGGAAAACCATAGCAAGCTTCACCTAGAAGGTATTGGGCTGCAAATGAACCGAGGTTACCAAGCCGAGCTTTGACCTGCTCGGGCTCGGCTCGCCAAGGTCAGAAAGGTGGCTCAAGCTCGGTCGGGCTCGGATCGCAAAAACACTCTGTTAAGTCTACATCATCTCATGATTCCATAAATGACAATCAAGAGAAAGAACATGGCTGTGAGAAAAGAAAACATGGTTCAGAGACCTTCCAAAAGAAAAAAATAGTTTAAGAGAGAGTGAGAACATGGCTGAGAGAAGCAGAGTAATAAACTTGCAGTTTCTGTTGAAGAAGGATGATACCATCAATAGCCGGCAGAAAAGATGTGATCTGCCATGGACGGAGAGGCATCCTGTAGTGATGCGTGGCTGCAACAGGAACATTGGGTCTGCCGACATTGGGTTTGCAATGAGAGTTAGGGTTTCTTTTGATGCAGTAGATTATGAATGAGTGTAATCCAACGGTGGTGCTACAGAAGTGTCATCCAACGGTGGTGCTAGAATAGTGGGTTAATGGGCTTATGGGCTGATGAAATGGATATAGGACAAAACTTATAAATAACGAATTTTTGGGCTTTAGAAAGAAAAGTGTTTGGGCTAAATTTTAATAGCTAATTTTGAAACCTAGGCTCTTTAAGTAAACAAGGCTGTTCACGGGATTGCTCAAACTCGGCTCGTTTAATAAACGAGCCTGATAAATGAGCTCGAGTTAAGTTCGTTTGCTAAATGAACGAATCCAATCTGAACTTTTAACGAGTCGAGTCCGAGTTGTTCATGAACAGCTCTATCGATTCATTTGCAGCCCTCTTACTAGCTTCAAGTGTTTAGTTTGCCCTATGGGCCCTCTCTCTGGCCCTACTAAGGCCATACTTTTTGGATCATTTTTATTTTGGGGCATATTGGCTACTGTAATTGTCAGCCTAAGCTCACGTACTTCTCTACATTATTATATATAATTGATTAATTTTCTAAAAAAATAAATAATAATGAAATGTATGGTGGGACAAATTTAAATAGGAGGCAGTTTCAGGAAGTGTAATTAGCAAGTTGGAATATCTGTGCTCCAACTTGAGGGGAGTGTGCATTGATTTGGTAATTAATTGTTATAATGAGAATAATTAACCAATATATTGTAATTTATTTTTTAAAATTCTTTAGTTTAAAAAGTTTCATGCATCCTGTAATTACTTTGTTAAACGAATTAGAAATATATAGGTTGACAATTTGTGTGCACGACTCATCATTTGTCACATACGAATAAACAACAAAAGGTACTCGAGTTGGATACCATAATTCCTTCACTCTTACAAAAATGGAGAACTCTTATGGATAAAAACAAGAAAAAAAACTGTAACATATTTCAAGATGAATATAGCAAGGGAAAAAGCAATTTGCAAATCTCTAAGGTAAGACTCAAATTTTTTCTTTTTTTCTTTTTCACACTAATGATGGTGTCTTTCTCACATCTCTATTGTAAGCCAAAGAACTAATGTCTAAACAAACCGTCTGATCAGACTGATCTTCCTAAGCCCGAGGAGGGTTCCTGTACTCTTGAGTGCAATAATTTTATTTGACCATTCACACAAATTATATTATAATTTTCTTTTTCTTATTATTATAATTTTTTCCTTCTTGTCCATCGTGTAGAGCTTACCCTTTTTTTTTTTTTTTGTTCTTGCGGATTATCACAAGACCAATTGCGACCTTTATTTTGTGGAGCCCAATTATAGTTGCAAGAAAATAAGAACCAACACAAAACTACTACAAATAAACAACATTAACATCCCCTTAGATCATGAATAAGAATTAAAACGCTTCGGATGTCCATTGCTTCCTCAGAATTAAATGCTTCTGATGTAATTGCAAAAAAAGAGTGAGGATCTATTGAATCAATAACTGGTCTTGAAGGGCTTGTAAACCTTGAGGTCATCAAAAAGACTAGCAAAGGAACCAACGGCAGCAGCAATGGAAACAATGAGGCAAACAACACTTAAGATTTGGAGGGAAAGCCATCTACTGCTCCACTTAGGTATCTTCTTATGCACTATGTACATCTCCACCGGGAAATAAACCGTGAGAGGCCAAAACCCGAAAGCGCCAAGAATTCCAACTACGTCGTTAAAGAATGGCATGAGCATTGATATGACAGTGGAGATGATGACAAAGATGGTTCGCCATACCAACCGGAAGAGATTGAGCTTGAAGGGCTTGAACCCCGGAATTGGGACATCGAATTCTTTGTTGATGAATTTACTTTGAGGAAATACTTCTGATGCTGTTCTTTCAATGTAGGCGAAAAGGGGTTGAGTGTAAACTTGGTATGCCCCAATAAGGTGTATCACTACAGAAACATTGGCAATGTCGAGAACCCAATAGGGGTTTCGGAAGCCAAAATCAGTGAGGAGGTTTCCCGGGGCATTGTCTCCGAATGCAGCATAACCCATGCAGCCACAGAGCAGGTAGAAGATGGTTGTTACCGTGACACTTACCAAAGAGGCCTTTTTCATTGTTTTGGCCTCTGATGGTGGTGATTTGATTGTGTCCTGTTTACATGTACAAACCATATAAGCAGCTAAACAAAGTCAAAATTGGTTTAAGCAGTACATTACTAGGACATGAAACAATGTTGTATTTGATGTTCAACATAGGAATGTACCTGAATTTCAATAAGGATTAGAGAGTAAGAATAAGCAAAAGCTATGTTGCCAAGAGCTTGGAAGCTCTTCCAGACTTTTTGGGGTCCAGTCACTGTGCCAATGCTGACTCCACTTAGGCTTCCCTTGAATTTCCCATTCTCTGAAAATGCTAAGGTCAAATTTCTATATATACATATTATATACACAGTTACACACAACAAACCAGAACCAGAAGCTATTTTTACCTGCTAGTTTGGCCATTCCAAGTGAGAGGCCTATTGTGGAGTAAGCACAGGACATGATTGCAGCAACTATTGAAAGCCACCATATCTGAGCAAAGTCTGGAATTTGAGAGACAAATATCTCTATGATGCCAAAAATGATCATATATGGATTGCTTGATATTTTGCAAGGATCTTTCCCGCCACTTTTTTGGAAGCAGTTGGATCGTCTAATTGCCCTATTTGATTAAAAAACATTAGACCAAAAACCCTAAACACCAATTAAAAAAAAAAAAAAAAAAAAATCCTGTGCTTGAATTAAAAATTTCATACTCACATCATGCTTATACAAGCTGTGATAGTGTATCCAATGGCCGACCCAAAAAGGTTCAGGTACTGAATTACACCACAAAACTTGAACTTAACACCACCTGAATTTTTTTATTTTTTATTTTTTTAACAAACACAGGTTAGTTTTTGAAATCAAATTTGTCCCAAATATTGGAATCACAATCATTTATCTCCAATGTTTTTATGTCCCAGCAATAATTTTAAATTATTAATGCAATTACTTTAAATCTAATGTATAAAATTTGTTTTAACAATGTTGGTGTGTTGCATAATTGAGAGGACTGGAATCCCAAATTTTGAGAGAGAGGGGGGAGAAGTGTGAGAAACTCACCTAGGTTGGATTGAACCGCATCCATGTAAGTATAATTTCTCCGGCCAGTCACCGGATCGCCTGAACGGTAACACGAGGTCAAAAGAACAGAGGTGTAGTAAGTGACAAAGGAGAACATGATCATCACAGCTGGACCAGCAATCCATCCAAGCTGAGCGATAGCCCAAGACAGGGACAGAACTCCAGACCCAATCACAGCTGTTACTATGTGAGCACTTGCCATCCAAAACGTCCCTAACCCGAATACAAACCCATAACAAAACAGATTTAGTTGCGGTCAAAAATAACAGCATGCTACAAAAGAGAGAACCGAGATTTACCAGTTCGTTTGGGACGGCCATCTTCGTCCAAACATTTGGAGTCGCTCTGTAGAGGAAAGTTGACGGAGATATCAGAACTTTGGTGGTGTGGATGGTTAGGGTTTTTCTCAGTACTGTTTTCATCCATCTTTCTATGAGATGAGAAAAAATCAACAATTGCTGGTGGAGGAGGTGGCTTGAAGATGTGTGTGAGATTTTCTCATAACTGTGAGAGAGTTCGGAAGTGATTTTAAATACATTTAACTGTTACATGAAAAGATTTCTTCTATATGATTATGAATATATTTTCTCTGTGGAGTCCCACAATGGTCCCCAATCTATTATCCTATTTTTCGTCGTTCCACTCCTTTTCAAAACTACAAGTAACTATAGTTAGGGTAAAGGGTTAATTAAACTGACACTATGAAGTTTTTATCAACAGTCAACAGTCAACATTGAATGAATTTTTTTTCTGACAAATATTTTCTTAATTCATATTTAAGTGAAATCTACCGAAATATCAAGGTGTCATACTTGACGGTTGACAAGCTAATGAATCAAACATTTGCACCAAAAAAATAGCCACTGATTTGAGCACCAATTATAACGTTTATTGATAAAACTATACGCAATTATAGTACTAGGCAATGAGACAAAAAATCTCACCAAAATTTCCTTATTTTCTATATATATATTTGAAATGTGTCAAAATGCTCGAAATTTCTCCTTCCCTTATATATTATATATGTTTTTTTAAACTTTTTTTTAAACAAAAATTATTTCATTATATTCTATATATGTCATATAAATAAGTATTTATTACCTCTGTTTCACATTAAAGGTCCATTTTTAGAAATGGGAGTTTTTAAGGGGACATGCATTTAATGCATTGTCCCCTTTTAAAATTATCAATTTATCCCTTCTAATTTTAATATATATAATTACAAAGTTTGAATTTTTTTAAAAAAATAAAGAACAATGATGAAAATATAAAATGTATTTGCTTTGACTTTTTAAATAGGACAACTAATTTGAAATATGTAAAAAGAAAAAAAATAAACTACTAATATAAGAAGGAGGGAGTGGGTATACACTATAGGGTAATGTTTTTTTTTACTTACCCATGTATGATTTGAAACTCTGACCTTTAATTGAAATATGCAGAACATAGAGTGATTAAAAGAGAGCTTTTGGAAACTTGGAGAGGGAACGAAAAAGGAAAAAAAATTAAATATCATACTTTAGATATATATATATATATATATATATATATATATTCATATACACAAACAAATAGAAATACAAATGAGGAAAAAGAAGAAAAAAAATTGACTAATTGAGTAAGAGAATCCTTTACTAGAGGAGCCAGTCCCCTTGAAAAATTTGAGTAATATATTTATTATTTTCTTCTTCTTTGTTTTTCTTTTTCTCTCTCTTAAATTGTTTTCTTCTTGCACTCCTGTTTTTTTTTTTTTTTTTTTTTTTTTTTTTTTGTGA
>JAOTQH010292715.1:0-19232 GCA_025631255.1 Cornus kousa | reverse complement strand
ATTTCAAATATTACTTCACTGTATATTATTATTGTTCAAAGTGGCTTCTTCTTATATAATTTTTTTAAATGCCTAATTATCTTGAGAGAGGAGGAGAGATTCTAGCGTGGATATTAATGTGTAAGTTATTTAAAAAATAAATTACCTTTTTCTAAAACAATAACAAGATGAGTTAGTTTGCCTTTTTATTTTTATTTTTTAATCTTTTTCTGCACACGTGATTGAGAAATGACACTCCTATAGTGGGATTAATATTTATGGGAAAACGATGAATAAATTAAATTAAAGTAAACAAGTCACCTTGGCAAATGAATTCACGATTATTCAATTTAGTTTTATTTTTTTTTTATTTTGAACAAAATTAGCCTATAATCTTGTACTCTGTCGTTGAATAGAATCTAGAATCTGATATAAATTTTCCTCCTATTCTCGGATTTTAAGCCTATAATCTTATATCCCTACAATAGAAATATACGGGTTCCTGTCGTTGAAAGGTATCTAGAATCCTATAATACATATACAGTATATATAATTCTAAAAAGATTTGGCCTCCTTTCTTCGAATTTCACATACCTTTTCAGTTTCGACCTCTTTACCGGCACAAAACCTTTACTTTCTCGAATGAAAATATTGCCCCTCTCTCTCCGATTCTCTCTCTTCTGCAACTAAGCAGAACCCTTTACCATTCCATTGATTAAAAGCCATGTCAGGTCTGTATAATCCCAACTTCTCCCCTGTAAGAGCTGTTTCTCCACAGATTAGAAGTACCCACGACCTCGATAGGTATACTCTATATCTATATTTCTTGCTTTTTTAATATGAGTGTGCTTTTTAGGTCACTTGAAATGGTTCTTTATTTTTGATCTGTGTGTTTTTTATTTGTTGTTGTTCTTTATTTACACATTAGAAGTACCCAACAGTACTTGTCAGAGCTGTTGGCAGAGCATCAAAAGCTTGGACCTTTTATGCAAGTTCTTCCGATATGTAGCAGGCTTTTGAATCAAGGTTAGTTTGAACTGAGTTATATCTATTAGTTTTGGATCTAGGTTTTCTGGGTTTTTTGTGGGTTTTAACTGCATTTATTGGCATGTGACTTTGTTTTCTTGTTTGTCAAAAATACAAAGTTAGATCCATTTGGTAAATTTGTGCTGTTCCTAATTGTGATCTTTGAAGCAATTCTGCACATATATTTATTTATTTCTTTTCATTTCCCTTTTTCCCATGGCGAAATCATCCATTGCATTTCTTGTAGTAACCGAAGTACGTTATTGATTCTGTGTAATGGGGTTTTCACAAAATTATGTAAGGCCAAGTATACCAAGACCTTTACCTAACTACCAAGTGATCTATCTTCAAACTAGCATAAATAATAACATATAGGCTCGAGAAAGAGCTTTGGAAAATGAAAATGTATTTGCTCTGTATACCAGGGAAACAAATTGAGTTTGAATAAGTTTCCACGAGAATGCTGAATGACAATTTTATCTCTTGACCAATTTATTAGAGTGTTATGATATACTCCTAGTTAGTTGTCTCATCAGTGTTGGTGCAAATCTTGGTGACTAATTTGTTCGATTTGTATAATTTGTGACATGGCTAGGGTTTTCAAACTAAATTTTGGCCATATAAGTACTTTGTATGCTTATACTTATCCTTAGGGTTGTATGGAAGTTAACATATTTGTTTCAGAAATGATCTCTAAGTTGGTTGAAATGGAAAATGTTGTTTATTTTAAATCATGACCTTAAAAAATAGAACTCATTGGATACTAAAACTTTTTTGCTGCGTGTTTGCAAACTTTTGGCTGATGCATGGGTTTACAAGATGTTTTAACACATTCAATTGGTAACAAAAAAGCTGGTGAAAAACCCAGAATAGCTTCATAAAGAAAAATTCATTTGATGTAGTGAAAATATGTTCACTGTTCTAGATATTTTTCAGTTTAATTAATGTTCTAGCACTCTCTTTGAGAGGAGCCCACTTGTGCTGTGGTAAAATTGAAATGAAAAGAGATGGTGAAACCTTAAGTGAACGGGCTTGATGTCCTTATTAGGCTCCTGTTCTGAATAGTGACTTTAATTTGGGATGTTAAACCTTGTGAACTTCCCTCCCGTTTATTGATTTCAGCAGTAAAAACATAGTCTTTCATTGTCTAAACAGGATTGCAAGTAAATTCTGTACAGTTGTATCTTTTTTGTTCTTAGTTGAAATGAGCTTTTAACTAATTTATGTTTCATCTTGATTATTGCCTCACCTCTTCCTCTGTCTTCTCCTTATTCTTGTTCACCTTGCATGACTCCATATTTTTCTGGCAATGACTGTATATTGTAATGAAAATGGTTTCAGCTTATATAATTTTTCTGGTGCTCTTATTTTTGATTTTGGAGTGTGGTTTTTATATTGAAGTTATTCCTTTTCTCTTTTTCTTTTTGTTCAGAGATATTACGACTTTCAGGGATGATGCCCAACCAAGGTTTTGGTGAAATTGATAGACTGCGGCATCGAAGCCCTAGTCCCATGGCTTCTTCAAACCTTATGTCACATGTTGCTGGGACAGGATTAGGTAGCTGGAATGGCTTTCCTCAGGAGGTAAATAGTTTCCTCATTTTATGTTTATCATCAAATTCTGCACCAATCCTTTTTTTTCCCCTTTAAGCTGCAATTGTATACTTTTCTAGTGTTTGTACACTTTGTACGCTTGCAATGTGTGTCATGCCTGCCTAGAGCTTGACATTTACTGTAACAAGGGAATGAACTGGTATTGATGCTAATGATATGAGGTATTCATCATTCATAATCTGCATCAACATCATACATTATAATTGTTGAAATTGATTATTGAAATGATTTTGAAATCAAAGGGTTGATTTCAGTTTCTGATTCCGACCATTGTGGAATCTTTCTGCTGTTATGTCAAGCATCTTGCATAATATACAGCTTTGGATCTGACTTCTTTTTTGGCATTTCACATGGTAGAAATAAGATAAATTATTGAAATTTTCTGCTGGTATGCCATGGATTACCCTAAATAAAGCTCAATATCAAATTGCTTGTTTCTACCAACAAGAAGCCAGGAGCCTAAAGAAAGCATTTAGTAAATATACGAGTCACGAGTAAAGAGGAGCCTGGTAACAATCGATAGACGTTCTTATTTTAGTATTTGCTGAAATCGTATAGCGAGCTTTCTGACCAAACTACATTACTGGTTATCGACAAATGTGAACCACAGTTGAAGTAAAGCCTGATGTGATCCTTAAAACGGTTTTCCACAAACATCTATCTATTATGAGCTCGTTAAACATGTAATGGGAGGTTATTGGAAAAAAAAACATGTAATGGGAGCCTATATTACATGGACTCTTTAATAGTAGGTGAAGCTCCCGTCTCCAACACACATTGCTTGGAAATGGGAATGGGATATGTGCCGTTTGGCCCTTCTGGTTGGACATGCACTTGAAAACCATGTTGAAGAATTCAATTTTATCATATTATTGCTTCAAAATTAGTGAAATGCCAATATTGAACACTATGTTACATAAATACATTATTTTACCTATAAAGTAAAATAAGAATCTTAAATAATATAAATATTTGGCAGTGTTCATGTGTCTTTTTGTTTGGGGATTTGACACATTTGCAAATGGCCAGATGTACAGTCTCGGTTGTTCCATCCGCTAGAGTGTCAGCTCGGTTAGGAATCCGATTAAGTTGTATGCCCGCGCTCAACACATGTACCAGAGTCCATGTAACATAGATGAGAGCTTGAAGTAGAGCAAAACCAGAAAGTAAAAACTTGTTTGGTTTAGTTTTCTTAAAGCAAATATAAACAATATTTCTATGAAAATAGGCCTTTTTTTCCCCTCTTAAACTTGGTTTTCAGAAAACACTCTTTTGAAAACTGTTTAGTTCTTCAATTTCCTATTTTTCAGTTCTCTAGGAATGGGAAACTGTTCTCATAAAACTGAACCCAACAGGCTGTGATTATCCCTGAGTATTCTGTTTTGCTCTATTTATATTGTGGGTTTTTTCTTAAAAGAGAAAGAAAGAACAACCATAAGTTCAGTAATTTTTATTTTTTATTTTATTTATTTATTTAGTATTATTTTTTTCAATGGCTTTATTTGTCGAAACTATAGGGAAAAAGATTGTTGTCCTACTTAATAACAGGATATTGTTTACTGAAGATGTTACTTCATTTTTGAATTTGCAGAAAATCTTCTGTAACTCCTGCTACTGCCATTGTTTCTATTGCTGATATGCATTACGAAACATATCATTTACCACCCATCCATCCTTTTTTCAGGTTATCGCCTTTCATTTTTTATATAACATAAGCATTTGAGTTGGAACAAAATTATACATTTTAAAAAATTATGAATGGGGTGTACTCTTTGAGATACATATGTTAGATTTTGAAGATATTGCAATGTTACCGACTATGTTGCAGTGTAGTTGTAAAATTTTTATTTTATGGAACATGCATGAACAAGTACTTCAGAAAATGGGAATGATCCATGTGCTGAGGGCTATAGAGTTGCACCTTTAGTGAGGCAACTGCGTAATTATAATAACGAAATCAAAATCACAAATTTATAATTTCATAGGCAATTAGGGAGAGGTAGGGGTACTAGCAACCATGGTTATCCATAAAGCTACAATTGTTTCCAATTCAAAAATTATGAAGGCTCCTAATTATGTCCAATTTGAAAAAAAGCATTTTATGATTCACAACGGCACTAACTATTCATAAATTGGAAGGCCCTAATTATGATTTCATAAACACTAATCATTCCAATTTTTAAAAAGCTCAAACTGTAAAATCTAAAGGTGACAATTATTTGAGTTTGTGAATAATTCTCACTATTTTCAAGTTCTTACCTTTTAATTCTAGAAAGAGTGTAATTTTTCCAACTAAATTGTAATTAGGTTTAGGATTTCAAAACTAAATGGTTTGAAACCCCCATAAATTGTGGGAGAAGACAAAAAAAATAAACAGAGGTTGGAGAAATGTGAGGCTCATTACTCAGTGCGTTACTAGATCAAGACCTAACATTTTGCATTAATTGCACATAGTGGTTGCTCTCATTATTTGAACCTATCTTTCGATCTTGATAGCCTGAGCATTTGCCAGTGGCGGTCCAGTGCACCAAGCAATTGGCCAAAGGTTGCAGAAATTATATATAAAAATTGCACTGTGGCTCAATGTAGATGGTTAGATTACCTCAAGGCTTACTTAGATGGTTGCGGCCTGTGGGAACTAGTTGGAGATGGTTGTGGGAAGCAGCTGTAGATGCTGTTCCTCTCTCTCTCTCTCCCACACACACACACACACACACACAGAGTAGGAGTCAAATAACTAAATGGTCAAATCCCAATTATCTATTTACCTGTAACTTGTATGTTTTTATTGCTTTGACCTCTTTATCTTTAGAATTTCCTTAGAAAATCCCCTTGTCTTGCCAAGAGTGTCCGTGCATGTTGGACTCGTGTTGGTTTCATGTCAATCACTTATTTGATTATGAGAAGATAAAGCATTTGATATGTTTGACACGTCTTACACATGTTGGTGTGTATCCAGTATCATTGACACATGTCAGGCACTGCTATCATGACCTTTTAGGTGTTTATGTGCTTCCTAGTTTCAACCTCTTTTGAACTTTGAGTTGATGCTTGATGCACCCTGCAGCTTTAAGATTTTGTAACTGTTATTCAGAATCTAGAAAGATTTCTGTTGCAGGCTAGAGCAGTAGGTATAGACAATTATTACCTCTGTCCCAAAAAGAGACATTTATTTTGGGACAGAGGGAGTAATATGTAACACATTACACATTTCTGGTCCTTCCATTCAGAGTATAGCAAAGTTGTTTCACAAAATATATAATGCGTGTCTACATGTTGAGCAATTGTCGTTCACCAGATTCTGACATCTTTGTTCAACATAATGGAACTTTTTTATTTATGTTTTTGATTTATCATTTTTTTCTTTTCTTTCTGTTCCCTTTTTTTTAGTGTGCTTCTTTTAAACATTATATATTTTGGGCTTACTAATAGACAAACCTGATGTAGTTTTTTTGTATATTTTGTTGATAAAAGGAAGGGAATAACAACCCCAAGGGGCTGTCTCAAGTGGGCAAGTCACTTGGCCCTGGTTCCTCATGAAGCATCAGGTCTAATGTTTGACTCCTCTTGGGTACAAAAAATTCCTTGTTTTGTTTTGGGTGGGTGGGGGAAGGAAGGGAATAACACGAGGTGTAAAAAGCACAGCAAATGTCTGGTCCCACTGATTTGATTTAATATTTTGTTACATGTGTTTAGTTTTTTGAAATTGGTTTGGAAAAAGTCCATTGTTAGTGATAAATTGGTAAACATTTGCTTCAATTTAAAATGACACAAGTGCATTGAAGCCAGCAATGAGATCAGTCGCGGTTTGACGATTTCAAAAAAGGAAAAACAAACAAAGAAGAAGAAAAAAAGAAAAGAAAAGAAAAAAGTTGGGTTTTGGACATGTCTAATCATTATCAAATGCTTAATGCAAAATTAGATGATTAGAAATCATCTAATCATTTAGGCCGGTTGTTTGTGTAAACCATCCACTAAACAGGGTTCACTTTTTGGTGGATAATTCTAGTTAAAATTAGAGGACTAAAAATCACTTCACCCATCAATTATTAATCAAAGATGTCAGGAGTTTTTCTCTGTAGAGGATGTTTGTTAACAGAAGAATTGAGCTGACTTTAACACCCCAGTAGGCTGAGTCAAGTTTCAAGGCTTTTAGAAAAATTGACTATTTCTTTTACTCGGATTAGTTGCATACATATGTTTTTTCTCCTGATGTCTCCAATGCGCGCTGGGAAATAGCTTTTCAGTTTCCTGTATGTTAAATCTGTTGAAGGTCATAGTTTTAATCCAATGAGAATTTGAAATATTTGTTCTAAAAGCAAATATTGGATATACTGCACCTTAGCATGTAGAAGAAAGGGAGAGAGAAGTGAAACAAAAACAAATCAGTCTTGGCATTCATGACTTCACCAACCCTTTTTGAGTTTGGATAAGTCCAATTAAATTTCTTGGCACTGTTTATCACTTTACTGGTTTATTATTCCTTCTCTCTCTTGGTATAAATGTACTGGTGCTGTAGATAGATAAACATTTTGATGGTTTTGCTGAAGGCATACGCATTACGAGAAAGGTTGAAAAGATATTAGTGAAATTCTATCCTATCTGATTGTTTATGTATCAAACTAGTAAACTTCCTTCTTTTGGGATTGTTCATGATCTCAAAATGTAATTTGATATTCTTCTACCCTCTGTAAATAGTGCAAATATAGGCAAAATTGCAAGATTTATGCTTGCATGATTATTGGTTTTGAAGAATTTGACCTGAACGTGGGATAGTCACACCTGTTGGATGATACTTAATGACAAACCTTGACTCTGCCACGTGTTATAAACAACAGAGAATTGGGTGCTATAATTTTATGATCATTATTTGGATTTGCAACAAAATTGTAAGTGGGAAGTAGGGATGCCTTGCGAATTAGTATATTACGAATAATCTTATCTGTCAGATGAAATTATGAATATCCTTGAAAATTATAGTTATGAGTCTTATGACCTGTGATAAGGGTGTTGGTTCTATGACTACCCATTTTCAAGTTCCTGGGTACACATTTCTCTTCTTGCAGTTGTTGGCTGTATAGTATTTATTTATTTATTTTTAAGTAATTGTTTATTGAAGTTTCACTTTAGTTGATTTTCTAAATGGTCAATATTGAGTTCATTGGGCGTTCCATCACGTTATTAATTCTAATCATCCGTCCCTACTCCCTGGTGTACCTAACATCCTCATGCTCCTTTTACTGTTTTTTCTGATCAATATACTTCCATTTTTCTTTCTTTCTTATTAAACAAGCTTATTTTAAGCGCTGAGGTTCTTAATTACATGACAGAGATTTGGTGGACCACCTGGAATGGCAATGGACTGGCACGGGGCACCAGCAAGTCCTACTTCATATACACTAAAAAAGATTTTGCGCTTAGAAATTCCCTTAGATAATTATCCAAATGTAAGCTCTTATATATACTTTGATTGATTATAATTGATTAGTTAGAATCTTCTTGTTCATTTTATGTGAAGGCTTCTATTATTAGAGAATGGTACTGAGCTATTAACTTCTGTGGGTGTTAGTTCAATTTTGTTGGACGACTACTCGGCCCTAGAGGCAATTCATTAAAACGGGTTGAAGCTACTACTGGATGCCGTGTATACATTCGAGGAAAAGGGTCCATAAAGGACCCAGACAAGGTGATTCATATAGTTTTTCTCATCTCTTCTGATACCATTGATAGTTTTTCCCCGATAATGCCTCTGTCAAAACCAACAGGAAAATGAAGGACAATATTATGCTGGAAATCCATCACAATTATTTTCGTCTTTATTTCCAATTGAAATTGGCTGTACAATGCAAGTTTAATTATATTTTAATGCTTTCAATCTCAAGGAAGAGAAGCTACGGGGAAGACCAGGCTATGAGCACCTCAATGAACCTCTCCACATATTGATCGAGGGTGATTTACCTGCCAATATTATTGATATAAGGCTGAGACAGGCACAGGAAATTATAGAAGAATTACTCAAACCTGTGGTATTTATCTCCAACCTAATGCTTCCTGCTTTATCTTTGGACATTCTGTGCAATTTCTCATTTTTTATATAATGTCACATGCTTTGATTGCTTTCCATCTTTTTTATGACTTAATATATGTGAAAAGAATACGTAATAGTATCTGTTTAGTAGACTATCTGGTATATATGTAGCAGAGAGGTGGTGGTAACATCGTGGTACATGTGGTTAAGCTACAGCAGACTTGAGATCAGGATCCTCTCCATCATTGCTGATTTTTACTGGTGCATCTAGGGGATAACAATCAATCTTTACTTTAATATGACACTATGGTGTCCACTAGATGCACCAGTGGAAATCAGTGACAGTGGAGAGACAATCCTGGTCTGCAGACTTGACCCTTCACGAGTCTTTTACTATGGGTTTTCGGAAGCAATTTTTGGAAAATGACTTGAAAACAAAACCTTATGTTTTATCTTAATTGTTATTGGCCTTGAGATCATATTGTAGTTTGTATTTTTGAGTATTTTGGTGTTCGAGGTGGCAAGTTTGAAGAAATATCTTATATTCTTTTCTCATGGATTGTAAAACCGGTTAACTTGATTTAATCCAAATAAAGGAAATGGGTTGATCATTTTGGGAGTTCAGAGATTAGATATTCTAATTAGTTTAGGTAACCCTTGTGTTTCTTTTGTTCTCTTTTAACGATGTAACCTAAAAGAGGATTCTAAAAATGCCAGTAGAAATCATTCAGTGGGATCTGCAGGCTTTATAGATCTCAGTTGAAAACACCATTTGATTCAATTGGTGTGCAAAGTTGGAGAGAAAAAAGAAAAAGAGTTGATCCCACATTCCCACTTTTAATTTTCAAATACGCATCTTATATATGGTACCTACATGCCCTGTGTTCACGTTTACTGGTTGTCTCACTTGTCTCTATGTTTCCCAGTTTTTAGTATAGTTTTTCTTGTACAGGATGAGTCCCAGGATTTTATAAAGAGGCAGCAATTGCGTGAACTAGCGCTGCTGAATTCAAATTTCAGAGAAGATAGTCCAGGTCCAAGTAGCTGTGCATCACCTTTTAACACTAGTGGAATGAAACGTCCAAAAACCGGCCGCTGAAACCTAATTGCTGTCCAGTTCTTGTTTGAGATCGTCATGCTTGCGTATACCTTCCAATGCACTTCAACTCGGCACAGCTACTGAGAAATGGGAAAAGAAAAAAAATTGACCAGACAGTTTTGTGGGTGAGCTTTCTGTTATCTTTTGTTTGACTTCTGAACCATAGAAAACAAAAGTGAAAGGAGAAAAAAAAACCAAAGGTACAATGAACAGAAAAGTTATTAATATGGTTGGCTCCTGAGTTTAGGTTCTGGTTGTGTCAGTTCTTGTAAACTTCATTCATTGGATTTATTCTTGTGTTTAGTAGTAAGTTGTAGCCTCAAGTAGTGTGAAATATATTGCTATTGATGCGGCATGAGGTGTTGAGCAAATGCATTGAGACTTCTAGGTTATCTGTATTATATTTTACATTCCATTGAAGATTTGAGATATTAGTCAATTTTGGATTTGATTGAGCATTTGCAATTTTTTTTTTTCTCCCAGTGAGCAGAAATTGTGAACCATAAAGAATTTTTGACTGGTACTTGTACCCTTTTCAAAGAAAATTAAGAAATTCAAAGTTGTGATACGTACTATTGAAAGATCATCATCAAAACACAAAAACAATTCATTAACCCTATAGGTTGATGATGAGATGAGATTGCAGGCCACATGGCCTTATCAAAGAATGAGAGACTGGAACTTAACTTGATGATTGTGAATTGCCAATCTGCAGAGAAAAGTGACAGTGGAGACCATGGATGGCCTTAATTCTATTGATATGATGAATAAAACAATCCTTGAATTGAATGTTGATTGGGTACGTTATCAATATAATTAAAGCCCTCAAAGGTCTTCAATGTGCACTTTCTTTAATGTGGGTTTAAAATCCCGTCGACTTTCAATTTTTAACACAAAGCTAGCATAATATTTTTGACATTAAAGATTAAAATTAATACAAATAACTCTGGAACAATTTTCTTAAATTTTTATTTTAAAAAATAAGAATGGAAAAGAAGACCTAAAATGAAAATATAAACAAAGTAAGCCTCCAGTGTTTGTGAATTATTCCGATGATGAAGAGTTCGGATTCAGTGATTGAGGTTGACGTAACAGTCATGAATTTCAGGTAAAACTTGATCTACTTACTTTCAATAGAAATTTCATTATTGAAGATCTCTTGGACTGATTTGAAAAAGTTGAATAATTTTTTAAGTATTTTTTTTATGTACTTGAAAACAAACAAGTTCTCATGTGTGCTTCAATTTGGTGGAAACAAATATAGTTTTATTGAACGAGGCAAGGATCACAATCTATTCAGTTGTGGTATAAGATTAAATGATTGTTCATAACAATTTTTTTACTTTACCACCAAATTATGAGAAGTTGATGTCTCAAAAATTTTAGAATTGTTGAAAAAATAGTCTATCTGTCAAAATTTTACAAAAAAGAAAGTGTTTTTCTAAGGATAATAATAATTTTGTTGATAGAGGCGTCAACATAATTTAATATTCAGTCGTTGCTTCAACAAAATTTTTATTTTCTTAGACACCACTATCTTTTTTGTAAATTTTCTTTGTAGACTTTTTGACCGATGGATTATCTTTTCGACAATTTTGATATTTTTGAAACATCAACTCCTCATAATTTGGTGGTAACAAATTAGCCATTAACAATTGTTCAAATTTATACCACGACCGAATAGGCTGTGATCCCTGCCTCCTTTGATAAAATTGTATTTGTTCCCACCAAATTGAAGCTCACCCTTTAAGCTTGAAGGCAACAAGCGAAACTTGCTTGTTCTCAAGTACATAAAAAATCCTAAAAAAATTATTCAACTTCTTCAAGCTTGTCCAATACATTTCCAGTAAAGAAGCTTCCATTGAAAGTAAATAGATCAAGTTTTATCTTAAATTCACGATTTTTGCATCTACCTCGATCACTAAATATGAACTCCTAATATTTGGAATAATTATCAAAATAATTCACATAAGCTAGGACTATGTGGACAAATAAAAACATGGTCCATATTCGGTTGATTGTGAAATACATCATCAATGTGAACTCAAACTAAATTATGATCTTGATTGTCACCAATTCTAAAATCTGTTATTACGGTTTCACCAATTCTTTGTGCACCCCTATTGCTCGATATGCATTTTAATGTAAAGCAACAGTATATTCCTCAAATGCTTTTCCTGCTTGAGTTGGCCTGATTGTAATAATTTTTTTTTATCTATTTTAATGAAAGATTTCTTGTCTTGAAAAGAAAAAAAAAAAAGCACGCCGAAAATTAATAGTACGAGTTGTTGGTACTACCGGATAAAATTGTACAAATAAGGGTAAAGTGAACTTTATATACTCGCAAGCCGAAAATTAGTAGTACGAGTAGTTGGTTTTACCGGATCAGATTATACAAATACTCCGAGGGTGAAAAAAACTGTAATTAGTTACCATGAGCGGTTATCAATATTGAAAAGGGCATCTTCTTCTTCTTCGCTCCTATTTCCCGCTTTTGTTTTCTCTCTCTGAACACTTTCGTTTCTCTCTCTAAAAATTCTTTCAGTTTCTTCAACCTAGCTTCCATGTCGAACATGACGATGATGAGCAAATGGGTCTTTCTGGTACTTATCGTCTCCGTTGTCGTCTCTCTGAGAAACCCCAAAGGTGACACGGAACCCTCTGCTTCACCATCTTCTTCAATCGATTCTTGGATTTCTGTAGATTTTCTTTCTGGTATCGAAGGAGGTGCCCTCAATCTCGAGTACGATTTCTACCGAGAAACGTGCCCTAATGCGGCGAGAATCGTCAGGTCGACCATGAGTCGAATAGTCTTCGAGCACAGGACCGCCCCAGCGCAACTACTGCGTCTCTTGTTCCACGATTGCTTCATTGAGGTTTGGTGTTAATTTCATGTCTATCTTCTTATTTTTTTCTCTTTATTTCAATTGGGTTTTACCATTATTGATCGGGACTTTGAGATGGCTTTTTGCCCTTTTTTCAATTGTTCTTCTGTTTTGTGTATAATCATTTTTTCTTTTCTTTTGTTTCTTAAATGTGATTATGTGACATTAATCATCTGGGAATTGAGTTTTTCCTTCTTGGTTGGTATATAATTGTTTCTTTTAAATGTGCTCCTGCACCATTAATTATTTGTGCATTGAGTTGTTATTGTTCTTAGGTTCTGAATTCCTTTACAATGATATGAGAATTGAGTTGTTCTTGATTGTGTATATTATTGTGAGTCCTGTTCTTTATTTTTCATCTGGTATTGATTTAATTGTTCTTAATTTTGTGGTTTTTATTTACGTTCTTAGGGTTGTGATGCTTCAGTTCTATTAGATGACAGCAATGGGAACAAGAATCACTCCATTGAGAAGGATGCAATTCCGAACAAAACGTTAAAGGGGTTTAATCATATTGATCTGATCAAGGAGGAGCTGGAAGAAGTTTGCCCAGGGGTGGTTTCTTGTGCTGACATTCTTGTTCTTGCTACTAGAGATGGTGTTCTTATGGTGTGCACTACCCTTAATCTTTCTTTTTTCTTCTTTATATCCTTTTTATGACCATCTTATTCATTTATGGGATTCTGTGGTATATAACCACTTTTGAAATGATATAAAATTGTACCATTGACATGATGAATCAAATTTGTTATTTAATGAAGTTTTTTTGTTCCTTTACAACCATTCTCCATCTTGTAATGGCTATTATTATTATAATTGTTCTTTCTAATGTAAAATTGTACCCTTGACATGATGAATCAGATTTCTAAATATCTTGGCACTTTTGTTTTACTTGATTAATTCTCTGATTTTGATCTTCCCATTTTCTAGCACTTTCTCTATTATTCAGTTGTTATTTATGATATATTCCTGCTAACTTCCTCTGGTTTTCAAATCATTAATGTGTTTGTTTTTCTTGGAAATTATAGGCGGGTGATCTATACTATCCCGTGTTAATGGGCAGAAGAGACAGTGACCGGTCATATTTTCAAAAAGCTATGGCTGAAATCCCAAAGCCAGACGGCAATATCACAGAAACACTTCACTTGTTTGGGCTCACAGGATTCAGTGAAAGGGAAACTGATGCAATTCTAGGTATCTACTAAAATTTATGGTTTTCACATTCTCAAATTTGTATTCTCTTGAGCATAATGATTCATGGTTGAATTGGTTCTTTTGTTTACTGAAGGATCTCATAACATAGGCAAAATTGGTTGTGAATTCATACAACCAAGACTAAACAACTTCTTGGAGACTGGACAGCCAGATCCAACCATTGCTGCTGATTTTATTGATGATATGATAACAAACCGTGGAGATGGCAACAGCGGTGCCAGGAATGGGGCTCCTTCGCCCATTGGATCAACGGCTATGAATGAGTCTAATGTGGGGATGGGTTCCTGCCAGGAAATGTTATCTTCTATCTCTTCTGGATCAGGCTTTGACTCTCATTACTATCAGAGTTTGCTGAGAGGGAGAGGGCTTCTATTTGCAGACCAGCAGCTTATGGCAAACGAGAAGACAGCTGAAGCTGTTAGAGACTACGCTGCTGATGTAGCATTATTCAGAATGGATTTTGCCAGGGCCATGGTGAAGTTGTCAAGCCTTGGAGTGCTTACTGAATCTCAAGGACAGGTCCGTCTCACCTGCTCCTTGCCTGTAGTTTCTAATACCAAAGTAAACACCAATTTCTTCTCTTCTTATCAGTTTGAATAGATATACTCCTTTCTCTTGATGTCTGATAGAAAAAAACATTTGACCTGTAAATGCAATTTTCATGGCTATGTTCATCTATACTCATAGGGGTTGCCATTTAGTACCAGCTTGTGTATTATCGACGGGCTCATGTACACTCATATTGGTTGCTATTTAGTGCTAACTTGTGGGTTATTGATGCATGTTTGGTCAACGAATATGAAAATGAGAATATGAGTGTTTAATTAAGAGAAGTGGAGAATTACGTACTGATATCTCTCTCTATATCCCTCTCACACCCATCACACACATGCAAGCATATGTTTATGTTTTATTGATGGGGCTGCTTTCTTTTAACTTGTTTAATGTCAGTATAGTTGATGTGTAACATCTGCATCAACCCTGAAGTCAGGCATCTCTCTGTCCCTTACTTCATTATATTATATGGGTTTGTCTGTGTGTGTGTGTGTAGGCCTGTTTGTATGATTTCTATCATGTCTGCTATATCTTGATTTGTGTAATGTCTGCATGTAGATATATAATGTCTACATTATTTTGAGTACCAGATTACATGTTTTTCCTTTGAGTACATGGATGGGATTTGTAGACTCTAGCGATGAATTATCCCTTATTGGTCATTGTATAACATTATTTCGTCACGAGTATGTATCCTTGTTTTAGGCTAAGTATTTGAAATTTTGGGTTTTTATAGTTTTTACCCAAGACTAAGAAGATGGAAATAATTCTTAATATGAATAGATTACCGATGTTGGTTCTAGCACAAAGATTTTGATTTACATATTTACACATGATATACGCAGGAAAAAAAGTGTTAGTTTGAAATTAATGAAGAAAATGGGGTTTGTTGTTTACTCGATGTTTGGAGGAGTACTTTTGCCAAAACATCACCTGCCTCTGTATAATATGCACGAGTAGGCGCATCTCCACTTTCTTCTTCGCCTTTCCTCTTTTCTTCTTTGTGGCCACACACACAACATGAAAATTAGTTGTAATAGCACATTTAGGCAGAATCATATGAAACAATTACAGTCATATTACGGTTGAGTTTGTTGTGCAGTGCAATTTTACAAGAGACCAAATAGTTCTTGTTTCGAAATATAATGATCATGTGCAATACATGGCATGCTAGAGATAGAATAGTCGGCCTGAACCACTTGGTTGGACTGAGCATAAACGATAAAATTCAATGACTCAAAAAAAAAAATATGTACTCCAACATAAACACGTTTCTTGAAGCTCTTTCCTACTGTGTCAAAATTTAACATAAAAACCTGTAAGCGTACAAGATTTAGTTGATTGATGATACTAACAACATTCCCACTAGCGTGTCCGCAGTTTGGCTTGATCCTCAAGCACTCATCTTGCAGGTCGAACCGCTATTCTCCCTGACCTGCATGTCTTCTCACAGAGATTGTCAATCCTTTAAAGTCTTCATAGGTTTTCATGTCCCTTGTTGCACCATATTCAAGTTTGGTGTCCCAATTGGCGGCTGTTTGATATCCAATTATGACATTTGAGCCTACCACTCTAAAGCAGTAGACCTATGAACACAAAATAAGATCATTTGGGTGCATAGTATACAAACTTGTACTCAAACTGAACTTCACTCGAATTAATGCGAGTAATTCGAGTCCAACGTGGGACAGTGTGGTGTGTGACTGTGTGCATTGCTTGCCTACAATAAAAAAGACTATTGTTGCCAGGTTTTCTACTACCAATGAAATAATACATCTCCTTTGTAGTAGTTTTATATAGGTAGCGTAGGTGTGTGGGTCAAAATTATGTCCTTCCGTAATATCCTATTCAGAAGTATGTTCAAGAGATAATTTGTACGTTGTGTTGAATCTCCTGCTATGGAAATTGAACTACTGAAACTTGTTCGGACTCAATCTGTGAAACAACAGTTACTGATTTTTTTTTTTTTTTTTCCATAATTCCCATATCTTACTTTCAACATAATCACAAAAAATTAAAATTAAAATAAAAAAAATGAAAAATCATCATCAAAACTTGTCAGTCGTTAAATTAATCAAATAAAAGAAACAAGAAAAATTAAACAAAACCCATTATAACTAGATTTTAACATGAATACACACGATTAAAATAATCAATCATCCAAACAAACAAATAAATAAATAATGAAACCCATCTTCTATACGAGAAGATCGAAAAGTTAATAAACAATAATAAAGAAAAGTATGAATCAATTAATTAAGAAGTTCATTATTTGGTGAGATGAACTGATTAAACAAAAAAGTATGAGGTAATGCCTTGACATATATGCATGCAAATATAGGAGTATATTAATTATTGGAGGATATATATATATATATATACCTGAACGACCTTAGTGAAGGGATGAAGCAATTACATATAATCTGAACGACCTTAGTGAAGGGAAGAAGCAATTACATATAATCCTACATAATATATATATATATATATATATATATACACACACATATAATAACCCATACATATGAACATACCATAGCACAGCATAGCTTGATGATGAGGAGCGCAGACCAGATCACCAAAGCAAAGAAAGCGGAAAAAGTGCCAAAGTGAAGACGTTAAGAGGCTTCAATTTTATTGATATGATCCACGAAGGAGGAAGGAGATCAATAAAGTTGAAACCCTTTAACGTCTTCAGTCTCACACTTTTCTTCAATTAATCATCGTGCTAATTCCTTGATCTCTTGCATGTAGTTTCCTAAGGTGATTAATAGTTTATTAATTTTAATGAATGCAAACATATGGGGTTTACGTTTCGTCCTATATAAGCTAAAATTTAATAGCGTATATTTTAAGCTATATATATATATATATATATATATATCATGATCATACAATATAATTAACTGCACCTAATCTACCATGCTTATCGATCTAGCTACTTCCGAATACTCATCTTTTACAACTCTATGTGTTATTAATCTTCCTGTGTCTCGTCTCATATATGATAAGTTTAACTAAGATAAGTATTAGGAAGTAGTGGTGGCGGGTAAGTTTGGTAGCTTAGTTTAGGTTAATTAATTAGATATTTTATGATCCATTATATACGCTATATATATAGCTTCAAATATAGGCTATATAAGTATATATGGTATGTATTAATTCAAAGGAGCGATTTATTAATCACCTCAGGAAACAAATTCTCTCACCATGGCAAATAATAATAATCAAGGGACGAAGTAATTAATTAGATATTGTATGATCATTATATACGATATATATATATATATATATATATAGCTTCAAATATAAGCTAACAAGTCCAAAAATAGGCCTAACGCAAAACACACGCTTTTCAAACCATAGACGTGGGAGGCAAAGAATCTGAGCGCATAATAGCTATTACCGGTTGGCAAAGCAGAGGAAACAGTTGGTCAAATACGGAGAGGAAACTGTCGATAGCTTAATTATACGGAGGAAAATAATAATAATAATAATAATAATAATAAAATGGAAAAAAAGGGACAGGAAATCCTCAATTAATTGATTCGGACTTTTCTTCAATTATTATTATTCATGCATGCATGTCAAGGGTATACGCATTTTTTTTAATCAATTCATCCAGCAAATTTGAGAAGGAAAAAAAAAAAAAAAAAAAAAAATCGTCTGGCTAATTAATTAACTCCTTAAATAATTGATTCAGGCTTTTCTTTAATTATTACTATACTCGTTAGGAAGATTAATTAATATTTTTGTGTTTTGATGATCGATGATTTTCAATTGTACCTATTCATATTAAAATCTGATTGAGATGGTTTTGTTTAATTTTCTGATTTCATTTGATTAATGCAAAGACAAACAATTTTTTATTTTGATTGCCTTTTTTTTTTTTCAAAGTATGTCAAAAGTAAGACGTGAGAATTAAGCCACAGAAGAGATTTCTTCGTTGTAAAAAATAAAGGGATATACTATATTATACTATTATATACTATACTCTATTGCTTTTGCTAATTAATTAATGCAGTTCTTAACTAATCACATCCTATGTAGTAGTATCAGCTTCCATTAATTGGAAGCTAGCAATTAAGCTTCTTTCTTTTCGTAAACTAAATTAACTAAAAATGTTTTAAAACTTTTTGAAAATGATCAAAATCTCACCTTGATCTGCACTTCTTAATTTTTTTGTATTTTATGGACATATTTCTCTGCATCTCAAAGAATGGGCCCTTTGGAATTACTTCCTGTTTTTGTTTTCAATGAATTGATCTACTTATTATTATTATTATTAGTATTGTTATTATTTTCGATAAAGCAGTGAGTTTTCAATAAAAGTGAAAATCAGAATATACAATTCGCAAGGGCATACCCAGAACCATGGATCAATCCAAAACAAAACATATACAGCTGATGCCCAACAATATAAATTCAAAACCTGTGCAACACCCATACATATTGTCCATCTCTTGTAGCCCAAAGTGTGGCCCAAGTAAACTGCCACAACCCACCTAAAGGCATTGGCGGTAACACATCAACAAGTCTCCGCGAAGGTCCATAAAAAATTTATGTACTAGAAGTATCATGTAAGTGCAGCCACGGACCTACCGTAGGACCGCCGCCGGCGGGAGGGGGGGGATGCCCCTGGATTTTTAATATTTACATTTTATACCTTAGTAATTTAAAAATTTATGAAAATGCCCCCCTAAAATTACAATTCGCCCTCACTAGATTTTTTTTTTTTTTTAGCATTTTATACTTCAAATTTTGATAATTTATGAAGATGCCCCCACTAGAATTATAATTTTTCCCACTGATTTTTTTTATTTTAATTTTA
>JAOTQH010292502.1:0-19245 GCA_025631255.1 Cornus kousa | reverse complement strand
AGTCTAAATCAAGCCTCTGGTAGACCGTGGCATAATCCCATGCACCCTAACAACCCCAAAAACAAAAGCCAACAATCTCGGGCCACTGGGTAATGTAAAAGAAGATGATCAACTGTTTCCTCTCCATTTTTGCACATAAAACACCAATTCACCACGATTAGTCTTCTTCTCTGAAGGTTGTCTTGAGCCATGATCTTTCCCAATACGGATGTCCATGCCAAAAATGCTACTTTGAGAGGCGCTTTTGTTCGCCAAACGGCCCTCCATGGAAAAGACAGCCCAGGAGCATCCGCAAAACAACGATAAAATGACCGAACATCACCGCATATGTCAAAAGTCTTCTCAACCATCTCTTGGCGATATAGCATATCTAAAAAGTTCATAGCATCCTCCATCTCCAATCCTGAAATAGCCTCAAGAAACGTACATTCCACCCCGTTCTTCCACTATCAAAGCGATAGTAGTTGACCACCATGGCATGTCTATCAGAAGCAATCCTAAAGAGTCTAGGGAAAGTGCTAGCAAGGGAACGCTCCTTGCACCATATGTCATCCCAAAAACGTATCCTCCTACCATCTTTGACGCGAAATCTGATGTGCGTAGAGAATTCGTCCCACACCTTCTGAATGTGTTTCCAAACCCCAACCCCATATGGCAATCTAACGTTGGGGGTGTGCCACCCTCCTATCGCCTCCCCATGTCTACTCACAATCACCCTCCTCCAGAGTCTGTTTCTCTCTTTCCCAAATCTCCAAAGCCATTTACCCAATAAGGCCTTATTAAAAGGCACTAATCTTTTGATTCCCAACCCACCTTACTGAATTGGACTGCAAACCCTCTCCCCCTGTACTAGATGATACTTGAACTCCTCCCCTTTACCACCCCACAGAAAATTCCTCTGCAACCTCCCAAAGCCTCTGTATGATTTGGTTCCCTTCGCTCGCTTTCTTAGAACACATCTAGGCTAGAGGTCAGGAGAGTGGTTCCCATTCTGCTTAAATTCATGGAATTATAAAAATTAACATGGTATCTTCCAATGATAAACTGCAGGCCACCATCACATCCCAGAGGATCTCAATAGCAACAGATTGAAGCTGAGTGTTATATCCTTTATGCAGAGCTGTATTTATCTCAGCATAGAAGATATATATTTTTTAATCTTATAAGTCAAGGGTATAAATGAAATTTTCACCTGATGTTGGATGTCCGTAAGCTGGCTAACATCAATAAGGGAGGAAGGGAGGTCTGTAATTTCCCGTTTGTAATTAGGGCAAACCTTAGGGATGTGAGTGTAACTTACCTAGAAACCTAATAACCATTTGATCTACAAAAACAAAAGTAATATTTTGTGTAGGTAACTGTGGATGTAATACGTTCAATACATGCTTAATTTGTTAATTTAAAACATTTGTTTAGGTATATAATAATATAGGTTTTTGGTCTTCGTTCCTGACTCATGCCTTTATGGGTTCACCAATTTTTAAAAACTATATAGAAAATATTTTACCATCAGAAACATAGCGCCCTCTCATTTTTCCTTTTTATTGTTGCTTCTCTTAATTATTATTGGCAATCGGTAGCACATTCAGAATGAGGTTATGTGGAGTGGAGTATACCATTTGCCAGTGATATTGTTTTGTTGAAACTGCAGTAAAGATAATTACTAAATTATAGGTTTGGAGAGACTCCATAATCAAAGGGTTTAAAATAAGTAGGACTAAAAATTGAATATATAGACTTGGAATGTAACTTTAGTAATGCCAGAAATAGAAAGTAGGTAGGGATGCTAGAAACAAAAAAAAGTAGGGATGTAATGAAAATCAATGGTTAAGAGATACTAAAAAGCAAAATTTTTCATTACCCAGTCTCGATCCCTCACAATGTTAATCATATAATTCAAGAGTAATGGGTTAAATGGAGTGCTTCTTGCGTATTGTGTGATTAGCATGTACCTCTAAAATTGAAAAATAATTTTTATAAAACAACTATTAAACCAGTCAACCTTTAAGTGAGAATGTTAGACAGCTTAGAAATAACATTTTCATAAATGGGTCGATGAATTGCGAATGTTGAGATGGATGTGTGGCAAGACTAAAAAGGATAATATACATTCGTCAAATGGTTAGAGTAGTTCCTTTTTTTTTGGATTAGTCAATGGTTAAAGTAGTACCTAATGGAGATAAAATGAGAGAATTGCAATTGCTTAAACCGCAAGATATTCTTAAGCCATTCTAAGCGGATGTACTAGTTTGATCTACATAATGGTAGATTAGGTTAATGGTACGGGTCATCTAGCCTAGGAGGTGATTAATGTAACGGAGAACCTGAAGGGTTGGGGTTTGGATAAGAGCAGGGTGGTCTTGAGAAAGACAAGGCCAGGTGAGTATACCAGTGTTAGGCCCTAAGAGGTTCAAGAATTGTCTGCTTGAGCTTATTGTATAATTCTTTTAGCAATGTGGATGCAAGCTGGGCTGCCATGTCCACAGCCAAATCACAATGCAGGTCAGGCTACTAGCCTGAAGGGCTCACATTACTGTGCCTGTGAGCTTGGGCCAGAATTGTGTCAAGAATGGGCAAATTATTGCTAGGGCAGAAGATGCTTTGTACATCACATGCCATGGAGATCATTCCAGCTTAGAGGCATACTGCCACCCTCAATTTGGTCCATGGTGGGTGATGCGTAGTCATTGGGCCTTGGCTCTAGCCGCTGCCACCTAGCCAAAACTTCCGAGTACACCATAGTTGGCACCATAATTTGGAGTCATTGTGTTGTCAAGCACCGGGTCCTTTAGGGCCTCCTATCCTCAATCCTAACCTAGGTAAACCTCCTGCATCAGGGTGCATAAATGACCAAGGATATTATCTAGTGCCAGTTGGAACTAGTTCCCTTGGTGCGTAAGCTCTCCTTTAATTGGGAGTTAGGCAAGAGGCACATTGTTTTGATGGGAGCTTAGGCGCTGAGAACCTGCACCGTTCTCTATGAAATTGCTGGGGATGCATTGGCCAACCTGACATATCGTCAAGGGAGTTTACGAGTGTCAACAGGTTATAGCCAGGAAATCCCCTTACATTTTCAGTTTCACTAGAAGTGGACGTGATTAGATTGCTTACTAATGCATATGGTTTGACAGATATTCATCATCATCTTTGCTTTTATTCATATGAATGACGTTGGCTACATAAATTCTCTTTTTCTTGTGATCAAAATTTTAAAATAATTTCTAATTACTTCATCCCATGTGAGTTGCCTTTTTGTCGTTACCTTCCATGCAAACAAATGTGCATTTCTTACCGGTGTATCCAAGGGTTTTACTGGTGCATCCGTGGGTCTTCGTTGTACATGATTATATCACCCAAGTCTACTTATCTTATTTTATCACTTTCAGACGTCACTCTTAGTTTTCCTCAAATGTTGATTATTGATATTATCTTTTCTAGTCACTCTTATCATTCATCTTTAACATTTTCAGTTCTACTACATGAGATATTTTCTTGTTGGATTGATGTATAAGTAAAGTGGAATACCTCAGATTATCTTCAGTTTGTTTTGTTTTTTTTTGTTTTTTTCCTCAAGCATGCTCGATTTGTATGATATACCCAGATGATATTATGTTTCTTTGTGAGAATCTGCTGCATCACATGTTATGTTAGTTTCCTACTGGGGCTATTCTTTTTTCTTCTTTAATTAATTTAGTTCTGCCAAAAGTAGCTACGGTGAAGATAGTTATTCTCTAACAGAAAATGACCCATTTGTAAGGAGATCTGTTTCTCATTTGTAGAGGTATTTTTATATCATGCCTTTGTAATATCGTCTTTTTTGGTGTGTCAAAACACATTTATAATGTCTCATGAATATTAATGATCGACCGTGTGAAACGCAGCCGCAGAAGTGAAGATGGATTGGTTAGTGTCACAATAGTATACATGGGGTGATGTTCCCTTGTCCACACAGCAAGTGGTTGAAGAACAGCTAAGAACTCTATATCTGTAAACCCTATTAATTCTTGATCCTTGTGTTCCTTGTCTTTGAAGGGCTCTCTTTTCGTTTTTATCCTGCTGCAACCACTTTTAACGGAAAGGAATGAATGAGAGAGAGATTGTTCTCAGTAGCTTTTGCTTCTTGTTCTTCACATGTGCCTTAAGCTAAGGAGGAGACCTGGTTTGTTTCTAGGCCCACATGTATTGGCATGTAGACTGGAAGATAAAACTTTGTTGACTGGAGCCTGCCCTTGCCTCTAGGTTTTATTATCATGGATTCTCTCTTCTCCTCCCTTCTCTTCTTTTGCCTATCTGTTTTTGAGATTGTATTTCAAATTTGAAAGAATTAGTTGACAACTAAATATTTTGCGCCATATTTCTAGTGTTATCATACTAGGATATAATTAACAGTGTAATTTCCTTCACCTGGAAGGTTTATCAACATTACTGTTGTATTATTAGTTGACTGACATGCTTTTAAACTACATTTTTGTTTTGAAGGTCGATCGCCATCCTCAATTTAGACACTCAAGGTGCCTGTTTGTTGTAAGAACTGATGGTGTATGGATAGATTTCTCCTACCAGAAGTGTATTCGAGCATACATTCGAGATAAGTATCCATCTCAAGCAGAAAGATTCATTAGAGAACATTATAAACGTAGTAGTGGCTAATGTCTCTTTAAGGCTCCTAATCTTGATGCTTCTATTGAAGCTTGGCTACTATTTTGTTCATCAGAGCCATCATGATGGGCCTAGTATGGTTTTCGAGAATAGACTCTTGAAACCATTTTGATTTTTGTTTGGAAATGGTCCACACCCCCCATTTAACTTTTTGTCAATGTAGTAGATGGCTAGTTTGACTGGCACTTTATGTTTATTTATTCCTTGGGACAAAGAAAATGATTGTAAGCCTACATCAATTTGTTGACTATCAACTCTCTTTTTGGTAGCTTTTGCTCACAATGCTGGTTGGTTGATTGTAATGTTTGGTACATTTTCTTTTCTATTCTCTCTTTCCAACAAACAGATTAAGTTTCAAGTAAAGGCCAATATTAACATATTTGTTAATACGTTGCATTGTCAAAAGTAATAGTGTTGCATTTGTGTGTGGTCCATTGCGGTGAAAGTGATGATCAAACCAATGAGCACTAGTCTAGATGGTATAAGTCCTATCCTTCTTAAATAGAGAAAGTTAAGAGCATGGTTCGCCGTATCGGTCGATACGTGACGTATCGTACGGTTTGTAATCTTTGTTCAAGGGTTCGATACCGTTGTATACCTCAATGAACCGACCTGTTCGGTTGGTTTATAACGAGATTTGTCCAACTTTGTTACATCGTGAATAAGATCATAATCGATATCGTGACTGCGAACTATAGTTAAGAATGTACAAGCCTCAGTGGAGGTACTATCTGTATATATATATATATATATATATATATATATATAAAGAGATAGATCAAAGTGATCTCCAATGAGTAAAGATTGATGGCACCTAATATGACAACTTTGTAGGCGGGTGTGTGTGAGCGTGTGCAGGTGACACTAGTAGGCTATCACACTGAGCGAGTTACAGGTGCATAATCTCACATCGTCTGGGTGTGGATGGGGTAAGTGCTATATGCAGATTCAACACCCTTTTATGACGAAACGTGTTTTAAAGCTGTGATGGCTGTGAATCCATCAGAACTCCAGGGTTGAGCGTATTTAAACTGAAGTAATATTAGAATGGGTGATTTCTTGTGAAGTCTCCTGTCTGGATGAACCAAAAAGCAAAAATAAATAATATTTTTTCCGGATGAGAGTTGTTACACCTAACAAGTGATTGCGACCATATGACACCTTAATGACTCTTGGGCTGACCGACCAGCAATTTGGGTCACATCAGATAGGGACAATTGAATGGGTATTTGGTAAAGGTTGCTGACCTCCTCCTAATGGGAGTGAGACTTGTGGTACCGCCACCATCACTACCTCAGGCTGGCTCATGGTCGAAGTGATACGAGTTGGGTGAGTCAAAAGGGTAAGCTTTGCTGTTGTCCAGTAGGGTTTTTGTAGGGCTTTTGATTAAGTCAAAACTGTGGAAAACCAACACTGGCCGACCATCAAACATCCACTTTAATGTTGTTCGATTGAGTGGAAATGCATGATGAGGGCAATCTCACCAGTTAGTTCTCTCCATTAGTGCATTTTCATTTCCGGACTTGGAAAATTATATCCAACTTAAAAGAATATTTAAGGAGAGAATTTTGGTATTTTCACTCTTGGTGTTATGTACAAATAGCACTGTTGGTATGATCGTGTTCTAGTTCAATCAAGATTCTCCGGCTAAGAAAAGTTAAACTCACAAAATTGAACTGGACTACGTCTGATCGTTGTTGGAGACGAGCATATTCAATTAAGAAATAAAGTAAATTACATTGACGTCGTCTCCAAAGGCTTCGTCAATATGCACCAACTTATATTCTTGTTTATTAAATTGCACTAATCTTTCATGTCAGACTTGTCGAGTTTGTAATTACAGTTTCGTGTTATATACATATTGTATTTTATTGCAATAACCACGTCTTCCAATGATATAATTTAAATTTAAAAGTTATAAAATTGTTAATATTTTACCTTTCTAGATTAAATATAAACTCTCTCGGTCCGAAAATAAGTTTCTCCTTTTGGAAATCTAACTTTATAAGAGAATGTTTTTTTTTTTTAATTTTAATTTTATTTTTTTTTATTATTATTATTTAATTGTATTGGTATTGAATGAATTACCCTAGAGGTACAAAGGTATGTAATGGTTAGCTTTTTATAGGTTCGAAGATTAAATTGGTAATTTTATAAAGAATAATACATTGACTATTCAAATGTGACACTTATTTTGAGAGGGATAAAAATGAAAAGGTAGACACTTATTTTGGGACAGAGGGAGTATTTTATTATTTATTTTTTGATGTTTGGTAAAGGCCTACATTGAGATTGATGTCAAGTCCATTGGGTGGGACGTGTAAAATAATTAGTCGAAAATTAATAGGTAATTTATTTTTATTTAGTTTTACAGTATTATTTTTTTTCTTTGTAAATATTTTTAAAAATATTTTACATCCAAGCACAAAGATTTAACAAACAAGAAGGATGACGCATGTCACTATATATGCGGAAATTTTAGAAAAGATTAATGTGATTTAACCTTGGTTTATATTTGATTTCATAAAATTGGAACTTAGTGAAATTGGAAAAAATAGACTAGGCTGGAAGTTTTTGAGGAGGAGTTACTTTCAATAATTACAAGCTACGAATTGAAAACTAGTTACCATCAGTAATGAAAAAGTCGTTTGTGTGAGCTATGCTTATAATTACATGGACCAACATGATCATTGAAGTCCAGAATATTTGATAGGCGGGCCCAAGCTTACTCTAGTAAAAGAATTCATAATCCATGTGGGTCTCACGAACATGTCCCAATGACTTTCCCAGTAATACACACACATGGCCTAATAATAATACCATAAGATAAAAAAAAAAAAAAACACTCTGACAAGAAATTACAGCATTGAAGCAACAATTACCTTTATGCTATGTTTGGATTACATGATCGATTCCTTAGATTTGAGAGTGGAAGAAATTTGAGTTAAAAAATTAAAAAAAAAAAACAAAAAAAACAAAACTGTGACAAGAAATTACAGCATTGAAGCAACAATTACCTTTATGCTATGTTTGGATTACATGATTGGTTCCTTAGATTTGAGAGTGGAAGAAATTTTAGTTAAAATCGATCGATTTTTGTAACGTTACTTTAATAATGCGTTTAGAAGTTTTGAATCGATGCTTTGGTTTTGGAATTGAAATATTTTTACATTTAGACTCCGTTTGTTTGGACGTAAAATATATTTCAGAAAATAATTTTTTATTTTTTGGTGTTTAGTTGTCATAAAATATTTACAAAAAAAAAATCTATATATTAAAATTTAACAAAAGTAATTTATTCATAAATTTTCGACAAGTTATTTTATACGCCCCGCCTAATGGACTCGACCTCAACCTCGACGTAGACTTTTGCCAAACACCAAAAAAGTAAAAATAAAAGAATATTTTACTTTAATTTTTTTTTTTTTTTTTTTTTTAAAAAAAGAATATTTTACATTGAAACAAACGGAGCCTTAGTTTAAAATTTTGTAACGTTACTTTAATTTAATGAGTTTAGAAGTCTTGAATTAGCATTTTGAATTTGGAACTGAATTCTCTCATATATTTAAATTAAAATTAGAGGAAATTTAGTTCAAAACACACCCTTTAGAGTAGGCACTTCAATGAGTCTAATAAGGACTCCTGTTAGCTTTTATAGAGAATATAACTTATTTTCTAGATATTTATGCTAATCATTAATTGTCAGGTTTTATACTCAGATAAAAGAAATCAGTCAATTATTTCATTTTCGAGGTTTGGACAAATGTCACTAAGGCTAGTCTCATCAGGATGTTAGAGATTTTAATGATATCATGATTTCATCACATAAATCAATCACAACACGTTAGCTTTTAATCACATTGACTTAAACGGAAGTAATAAATTTGTTCACAAAAATTAAGTAAGAGATAATAAATTCAGAAAAATATGATAATTGTATTGATAATCAAATATGTGATTTTGCTATCTGCATTGCATGTATTAATAATGAAAGAAGCAAAATAAAACTAACAGCAAGAAACTAACCTAATCTTGAAAGGGCAACAATATTAAAAAATAAGCCTGAAAATAAGTCTCCCTAAAATTCTAAAAAAATGGAAAAAGAAACATAATAAAATAAAACTACTAAATATAAAATCCGAAAACAATACGAATTCGTTTAGATAACCAACAAAAATTTTGAAATATTTACTAGGTTGTTTAAAGGATAGAAAACCCGTTTAGAGGACCTAAACGATAGTATTTTGAAATACGTTGTACGTCACAACATAGCAAAAAACTCTCCAATTGGTTAAAAAAACAAATATTTCGGGATCAGCCCAAAAGACTTTGACAATTAATTTTACATCACATAAATCAATGAAAATTGTCCGAATCTCTAAGTAATTTTCCTAATGTTATTAATCTTAAAAGGGACTAAGCAATGAAAAGAAATATAATTGTTTCATATAATGTCATTTGGAAATAATTTATTTTATTAATCCCTTTTCTTTCTATCTATCAATGTCTTGTGAGGTCTTGACAACTTTTCGTCTATGAAGCAACGACAGAACGATGACCAGAAGTTGAAAACAATTCCCTGAAGGGTTGTGTGATCCTTAAACGGGTCCATCAACTAAAAAAGTGTGGTCTAATACGTGATGGAATTGATATGGTGAGTTTCAATAAAGAAGTTTGTTGGTCTTCAATATTGTGATTGAAATTTATTGGTGAGTGAGGCTACATAATTAAGATCTCATTTTGAGTAATATATATATATATGTATGTGTCCTAATGTATGTATGTATGTATGTATGTATGTAGAGATAAGAGAGTGGATTGATCTCACTTTGACCAGAATGATGATACAGCAGATGTGGTTTGAAAGTGCAACTAAATATTAAGTGAGAATGATCACACTCAAAAGGCCAAAAAAGGATAACAGTTACTTGCTGTAAACCATTATAAATTTATACCACAACAATCACTGTATATATTCAAATCGAACCGGATCTTCTTCTGAACCGTTTCATCTTTGGTCGTCTTTACAACACTTACCCAATAATTCACATTACTTACATTGCTCGTAGTAATAACTACCTTACATTATCCTCCATCGTGTTGTTTTTAAATTGATTTTGCAAAAATTCACATTATAACTATACATTGTTATCAATGGATTAGTGGCCTAAGAATATCAGATCCTTAGTTTTTAAGGGGAGGTTAGAGATTCAAACCTCAATGAATACATATGTGCGTGAGTACCAACTAAAGGAAAAAAAAAAAAAAAAAAAAAAATTTACATTGTTGATAAGACAGCTACATTACATTATATTATTTCATTGTGTTATATCTCTACTGTACACTTGCACTACAATGTAATTTATTGTATAAAAATGTGTTTTATAAAAATGTTGCAATATTCAACTCTACGTCACAATATTTTTGTAATGTCCATTACTAATTAGAAGTATGGTTCGTTATATCGTTCGATATGCGAGTATTTTTCAAATTCGATAAGGGACCCGTATTAACCAGTTTACACTGACTTTGTTCGAGTCTGTTATACCACAACCGCTAGGACTGTAAATAAACCGAGCCGAACTCAAAAACTTGAGCTCGGGCTCGGCTTGTTTGATAAAAATAATATATATATATATATATATTTATTTTAAAAAAATTTGTTTTCAAAATTAATTAGTATTTCACAAAAAAAATAAAAATAAAAAATCTGAAAGGTAAACTTATATTATAAATATAAAATAATGTGTACCACGCCCATAACATAAATAAGCCCAAATTAAATGATACATCACAAATAAGGCATTCTGGTGATGCTTTCAGCTCAAATAAGACAAAACGAGGCCGAACCTTATTCACTAACTTTAACGAGCTCATGTTCATAAGCCTATACTAGCTAAGCTCAACATTGTTTGGGCTCAACTCATTTATTAGACAAATCTAAAAATTAGGCTCGGTTAATTTATTAAACCATACGGATATTACAAAACCATGATTAGAAGGGACAAACTATTGTTTAGCCGGAAATAATTTTGATCCCCGTAAACCACCATTTATTCCATCTCACCGGCTTACACAAGTCCTTTTCTCTTCTCTCTGTAGTCCTTGGAGATTGAGCCTTGAGAAAGAGAGAGGGAGAGAGGAAAAGAAAGCAACACATCAGAGCAGAAAGTCAGAAACCTACACACGCGTCTACATTGACAAATAGTATGTACAGTTCATATAGTTTCATGCAGCAAGCGTATTACTATTAAATTTAAGAGTAAATTTTATTTACGGCCCTTCGAAGTTTTGTCAATATCCTACTAAAACACCTTTACTTTCATAATTCAATTAGCTTTCATTGATTATTATTATTATTTTTTTAACGTTTTGTCGATGAAGGGCAAAATAGTCAAGTAAAAAAATCTATTATCTAAATCAAAACTTCAAAAAAAATAAGTGGAATTATGAAATGCAGATGGAGTTTGTCAATATCCTACATAAACACTTTTAGGTTTTACAATTTCAATTAGCCTTCTCGTCATTGACTTTTTTACCGTTTTGCCAATGAAATATTTGTTATCGTTTGTGACATTAGAAGGGCAAAATGGTCAAGCAAGAAAATCTATTATCTAAATCAGAACCTCAAGAAAAGATAAGTGAGATTATGAAATATAAATATAGGTTTGTTAATATCTTACATAAAGTCTACTTTTCACAATCTCAATTAACTTTCCTGTCATTGATTTTTTTTTTTTTTTTTACCGTCTGCCTGTGAAATATTTGTTGCCATTTGGGACAGTAAAACGGCAAAATGATCAAGCAAAGAGAATCTATCACTTAAATCAGAAGTTAGGGGAGATCAATGAGATTATGTAATACAAACCTCAAAAGACACAGTGAAATTTAGACCAAACTTAATTTCCACCAAAAGATTAGCGTAGTTACTTGTTATTGTCAAATCAGACAGTGGCTTTAAAAAGTTGTACAAGCCATGGCAAGAAATTCTGAGAGAGAGTGAGTGGGGATAAAAGAGGAGTCTTAACTATTACTAAATTCCAATATGGAAAGGGAGAGAAGGAAAACTAGGCATTGGGAAGTGTATCATCCAAAATTACCCTAGTGTACAGTGTTGAAGACTGTAAAAGGGGGGTTAAAGGAATGGCACAAAGGAAACGAAGAAAAAGGAATGATATTTACATCCCACCTCTCAACACTCAAGAGATCTTTATTGGACTTTGGTAGTACAGTACTAGTAGTAGACTCTACTAAGAAAGGGCTATATCTCTATATGAGAGTGTAGGGTTCTAGAGGCAATTCACCACTTCTTTCACCCTTTTTGCTGCTTTTTGATAACCCTTCTGTGCTTTTCGTAAAGAAAAGAATTTCAATACCACCCTCGTTTGAACTATAAAACAAAATAGAGTTGGGAGGTATAAATTGGAGTCTACTGCTTTAAAGTGGAAGACTACAACACTAAATAATGCAAGCACAAGTAACTAGCCTGGACGTTAGCCCATAGATGTCAAAACACCCTGTCGGTCGGGTACTCTCGGCTTTAATCCGTCCTGTTTAAAATGATTTTAAGGCCGTTTAAGGGTTTTGTGAGAGCTTAAACCCCTCCTTTTCAATTAATAAAATTTTTATCCTCCCAAAACCTATATCTTTAAGTGGCTGGATTTTAAGAGTGAAATCTTGCACGGATTTCAGGGCGTTATGGTCATTTAAGGAAAAACATGCTAGGCATTGGGGTATTTTGTAATAAAATGTGATAGTTCAGGGGGTATTATGTATAAAATATACTTCAAGAGAGTTATTTTCAAATTTGAACGTAGTTCAAGGGATCTTTGTGCACTTTACCCTTGTATAAATTTTAGAAGAATGATTATTTGATTTATATTCATAAATATGAAATTTTATAATTTGAGTGACAAAATTAGGAAATAAAATTGAATTAAAATTTAAATGGGCCGGATTAACTTAAAAGAGGGTAGGGATGAAGACAAGGAAGGGTCCTCGACCTGAACCTACCATATTGTGCTTGTGTGAGTGCTTACTTTAGCTTTTTTTTAATTCAATAGAAGTGCTAATATGTCTATTGGTTACTTTGTTTTGCATCATTTAGTTAGTGATAAGTGTCAAAAGATGCATATCTCGGCCCTCATTCTTGCATTTTTTTTGGTACTTTATTCCTATCTTTATTTTCCTCTTTAGTTCTAATTTGTTTTGTGAAGACTCTGGATTTTTTAAACCCAGTGTGTCTTGTGATGACCCGAAATGGATCCAAAATGCGGAAGTAAAGCATAAACAAGTCTATAAAGATGAACACCATCCCTAAGATACGAGAGTGGCCTTCCGAGGAGTCCCATGACTCCACGGAAGTAAAACCGAAATTAGGATTTCAAAACCCTCTAGGGAATGGACCAAGGGCAAAATGGTCATTCCAAACTGAAATGGGTGCCACCGTGCACACCTGGAAAGACAATGAAAAATAAATGAAATTAGACTCGAGAATTACCTGATTTGGAGTCCGGACGGAAAAGATATGAAAATAGAACAAAGAGGCATCTTCCAATTAAGAGATACCACAACCCTATCTCACTAAAACTGTCATAACTCTCATTATGGTTGGAGTTTTTATGTGTGGTTTGTACCATTGAAAAGCTAACTTCAAGATTTTAAATTTAGACTCAATAATCACTCAATTTGGTTCAGAAATGAAGGAGATATGACCATCTGAAGTTGGCACAAGAAAGCTGTCCAAGAAACTGAAAAGAATTCAAGCTTCAGGGAGGATCAGCCAACCAAAGGCAAGGATTAGCTGGTCGAAAGTGCATCATCAGCCGACTGACATCAAGGATCAGCCAGTCGAAACGCCCTGTCTAGGTTGAAAACTCACTGGAATTGGTTTCGAAGGGCTATCAATCGGCTGATGGCTCTTGTCAGCCGACCGACGTAACAAATAGTAGCAAAAGCTGCTGCTACAAAGTGTGGGATGGTGGTCGACCCAAACCTAAAGCTATACATGCATTCCAAATGTCCCAAAACAAGTTTAAAAACATTTCATGGTCTCAAATATGCATCCACAACATGATGAACCAAGATGAAACTTTAATCCATACTCCAATGCATGAATTTTGCATAAAAACTCATAAATCACCTTATAAAAGTTCTAAGGCTAAAATTTAAGAGTTTTGTGAGATGTAGACAAGCACACAAACGTAAAAAGACATTTACGATGCGTTCCAATGGACCACGGCTTCAAAATACCACCAATGCAAAATATGACCTCTCAAACCTCAATTTTTGTATAAAATTACCTAAAAAGGTGAAATACAACACCATAGCATATAAATGAAAACGAAATGGTGTTCGGCCCTTGGCCACACCTCATACATATCAAATGAGTCATAGTGAATGTGCTCGCGCACACTTTGCACCACCCAATTTGAAAATGAATCCTTAAAGGCTTGGACTTTCCTATTTTAGCCTAAAAATGCAATATATAGAACTATAATGCAAAACCTAAAACAAAATGGTGTCTGGCCCTTGGCCACACCTCATACATGGTAAATGAATGCCATATGATGAATTTCACACATAATGCACACTCTGGTGCAAAAATGACATATTAAAACCCTAATTTTTCATATTATTTCCATTTAAGGCAAATTTAAACATTTATGAACATACATGGATTTCAAGTGAATTTTGGCCCTTGGCCACATATCATAAATATAGAATGAGTGTCAAATATGTGCTTAGGCACATATTACAAGTTCAAGGCAAAAATAACATTTTTGACCTAACTATGAATTAGAACTTTAAAATAAAACTCAAACATGCTAACACTTGCATGTGAACAAGAATATATTTAAAAGATCTTCAATTCGACGAAACAACCTAGGGATATTGTGCATCCCGAACCAAGGCATCCGTACTTGAAAACAACCCGATAACTTTGGGGTGAGTAAACAAGTTACTCGTAGGGAATGAGCATGCATCGACCTAACTTTTTACAAGGTTATTATTTTAACATGAAACAATTCAAAATGATCATGCTACCTAACGTCTTTGTTATAAGTGAGACTCAGGGATCATCCTAAGCTACTTATGCAATTAAAATGAACTACGACATACAAGTATACATACTCAAGTATACAAAATGATGCTAAAACACAATATACAACATATAAGCAAACATTTACAAGTATACTAAACTATATTAAAACAAGTTATGCAATGTCTAGGCATACCTACACAAGTATACATTTAATATAGAAAACTCGTAAATCAAGTACACAAACACAAGTATACTAAACTAATAGGATTGCGCATAAGACAAGTATACATAGCACAAGTACACTAAATGAAACCTACACACGCGGAGTAAGTAAACGAGTTCAAGCACACTAGAGGAGATTCTAATACACGAACAAGAATACAAGCTCAAGTATGCGGAGTGATATCTAAATACATGAAACAAGTATATGGTTTCAAGTATACTAAATGAGATCCAAATACATAAGGCAAACACCAATTCCCAAGCTACAAGTAATCCATGATTAACAACTTGGAATAGAATGTGAAATCAAGTCAAATAATGGAAAGACTAAGAATACTTGGTTATTGACCAAGCAAGTTATTTCGTGCTATTACTCCCATAAGGTACTACCTAGTGCGCCATGTATAAGTGATTTTGGGCAATTACTCTCACAAGGTACTACCTATGCGCACTTCATATGACTAAGGAGACACTTGTCGCCATACTAGAGCCAAACTCTAGCCATCACATGTTCCTTTTCCTTATAAGCTTTCCAAAATTAAAAGTTCAAAACTTATGCAAAATCAATAAGTTAGACCAAACTTATACAACTCAAATAATGTATAGGAATCAATTTCTATGCACAAATAAGGTTGAATCCACACAAACCATGTCCTAGAGTTTCAAGTCTACAATGATCTTCACAATGTCGAATCTTCAATGTGCGATTCGTTACACGCTATAGCAACATTATTTCAACATCAAAAATGAAATCTCATTCAAACGATCCCTAATTTACATATATTAGACAACAAAGTATGGTCATTACATAAACCAACTCAAAAACTAAATTAGGTCATTGAATAATAAAATAGGATTTAATTAAAATATGGTAATTAAATCTCTAAATCCTAAAGTATCTTCAAATGGCCCCAAATTGGTATATATTAGTGAATAAGCTCTAGTCATTACCATTATCAAGTTAAAAACTTAGTTGAATCAATGGAACCATTAAATAGATTTTAATTAATTCATTTAATTTAAAATCTCTAGATTTCAAGACTTATCCAAATGCTCTCAAATTAACATAGGTTAAAGAACTCACTTAGGCCTACTCTAATATCACATTACAAGTTGATTTTCATGCTAGTTACAACTATGTGAATTAAACTTTCATAAAAGAAAATTATTAAATAAAATTTACAATTCTTATTCAAATAATCCCAATTTAATATATGTTGATAAACATACCAATGCCTAATTTACTAGCATGTCATAACTCAATTCTAGGTTATACACAACCATGAGAATTAAATCCTATACAAAGAAAATAATTAAAATTAAATTCTAGGATTAATACAAGACATGCATACAAGTTTTATAAACTTCAATACAGCATTAATATAAACCTATGACATCCCCTACCTCAATTTGAGATGAAAATCTCAAAAGCCACCAAATGGAAACCGCCTCGAATCCGACGATACTTCGGAGTTTTGTCAGGGACCACAAGATGAACAATAAACCCCAAAGAGGTCACCCCAAAATCCAAACTTGGCTTCAAACCCGAACTCAAAAAATGGCCAAAACGGGATTCTAATCGGTTGGAATCGAAAGCCTCGCCAAAGCGAACATTAAAGCTTAAGACATCATCACTTTTTACTGAAGGGAAGAAGTCCAAAGGAGGAGAGAAAAGGTGGTAGCCCTTTGGCTTCCATGGCTGCCGGCCAAGAGAGGAAAAAGATGAAGAAAATATCTCACTCACCTCCTATTTATAGAAAAACCCTAAAAGTGCCCCGAAAGGGTCCCGTCGGGTCCAGAAAAGTAAAATTTGAGCAGATGCACTCAAACAGCAAAACTCTGTGAATGAAAAAGAACCAAAATAATAAAAAAAAGAACAATGGAAGAAACGGTGTCAAAAATTGAGTCCCGATCAGAGAGATATGCCCTAAACAAGTTTGGCGCTAACCGGGGCCAAAAACCCTAAAACTGGGAAAAACTTCCGGAAGGAAATTCTAAGAATACATGACTCAACAAAATATGAAAATGAATCCCGAATGAGGATTTAAGCCCCAAGAAGACACTTAACAATTAACTTTTATTAATTGCACAAAAGTTCCTGCACAAAAGGATAATTGCGCAAGTGACCCCAAATGAAATTATCTTCCAAAAGATATTTTCTTAGAAACCCCTAAATCAAAATATCTTTAAAAGATATTTATGAAAAACACCCAAGAAACAAAAATGTTTTTGAAGAATCTCTTCATCCATGTCCCTGCGGAAAAAAGAAATAACCGGCAAGCTTTTCTCTAAAAATAAAGCTACGCCTTTCAAGGAAACCAACAAGGATGAAAGTACGTGAAGTTAAAAACCAACTCCGAGCATGAAGAGTGAGGTTACCTGAAAGAAAATTTTAACGAAAAAAATTAATCCGTAAAAATAGAGGAAAAAAAAAAAGGAAGGAAAATGACCGAGTTATTACAACCTACCCTCCTTAAAGAGATTTCGTCCCCGAGATCAGGAATATTCCCAGAAGAATCGAACAAGGACCGAATACATGGTCACACCAAGGAATAGATTATAAGGTACCCAAGGACAACTCCAAACGTCTCAAGATCAATGAAAAAACATGGTCCTTTGGGGTGATTGACATTGGGTTAGACACCTCTCCAACTAATTGACATACTAACCCAATGTCAACCACCCCAAAGGAGACCAAGGCAACAACATGTCGAAACAAGGAACACAACTAAAACCAATATGGCAGGACGAATAGTGACTAGAACCTGCCCACAACGTACCCAAGGTGCAGTAGCATTGACAGTATCAAGTGTCCGCCCACACTCACATTACTAGCTAGGTAATGCAAGGTAGCATCGATGGCTACTAGCACTCATCCACACATAACCTATACGGTAGCATGACATTATAAAGCCCTAATTCGTCATCTTCCCCTAACAAGCTTACCCGTGAAACCTATCGATACAAATGACATCAACGCCAAATGATCATTACCAAAAAGCACCACGGAAACCAGACATCCTGTGAGAGTTTGGATATGGTCCAAAGATGTCCGGCCGGACCATTCTGGCTAATCCAAAACTCTGACAACAATGTCATAGGCACCGCTATGCTTAAGACCCTAAATCGTCAATACTGGAAAACTAACAATCTTTAGAGCAGTACAGGAATGATAATGAAATGAACTAATTAAGGCAATTAGCCATAAAACATACACACACACACACACATATATATCCAAGTATACTAAGCAATATCAAAATAGAATGCAATATATATATATATATATATATATGTACAAGTATACATCCACAAGTTTACTAAACAATACTAAATCTAAGGTATACAAGTATATAGGCTCAATATACTATACCAAAATGAAATGAAGTAAACAATGCATAAGCATACTAGGTACAAGTATACTAAACGTAAACGAAAATCCATGCACTATATAACTAAACCGATAGTGTACAAGGGCAATCAAATATGCTACCTATCATATAGGAGTCAAGCATCATAAACACACTACACATCACCTATGACGCTAGCACGTTAAACGGATTTAGTAAATGGAAGAACACATCATCTATATCAACACATAACTATTAAATAGTCACATCCTCTAAACATGTTTCTAAGGCATGCTCAAAACAACAAGGCATATAACCTGTAAGAAGGACTATGCAATAACAATCCCACAAAATTATATGCAAGAAGGGATGAAATGCCTCCCAAAAGGACAATCTTACCAAAAGTGAATCCTAAAAACCTGGATGAGTCCAATCTCTCACCGTGAGGAAATGAATCATCTCCTCAGAATGAACACTAAGGTTCCCAAAACAAAGAGCTTACAAGTCTTTCCCAAGACTAACTCAAACCCAAGGTGGAGTCCTAACACCACATAAGACAAACAATGATGTAATTAATAGTGCCAATACTAACCATTACGAGACACCAATAAGAGAACACTATGCCATTTAGGAGTAAATTTTTCGAAAGATTGATATCATGCTTGCACTTGTGGTCCATATCATCTTAATTTTGTGATTGCTTTGAGATTCACTCTAGGATTCTACACTAGCATAGGCGCACACCAGCATTCATTTATGGAGTACATGCTTTGTTAATTATTGATTTGTGATGAGTGCTGAAAAGTGCGCATTTAAACCCCTTAAGCTTGAACATTCTACGACCTTTATCTATTATATTTTCCCGCCTTAGACTAATTTCGTCTTATTTCCATTTTCAGGCACTTATCCCCAAAATAAGTTAATTCAGCAAAATTAGAGCATACAAGAAGCAATCTTGAGCTGAATGGA
>JAOTQH010292396.1:0-19246 GCA_025631255.1 Cornus kousa | reverse complement strand
GTGCTTTACTCATCATAACAACAATGCCAAATGGGCCCTTAAAGGCCTTTAGTACACATGTCCAAACCATCTTAATCGATTTCTCTCATTTTATCTCTGATTGGTGCTACTCCAACCATCTCACCAATGTGATTATTTCTATCCTTCTAAGTCTTTCCACACATCCATCTCAACATTTGCATTTCCACAAACTTTATGCATATGTTGTTTCTTAGTTGCCCAATATTCTGTCTCGTGTTAAAAAAAAATAACTAAAACCCTAAATAGAAGAGAAAAAAGAAGCATGTAGGAGAGGAAATAGACAAAACCATCTTAACATTTAATCAGCTAAACTCTTCCAATTCAAAAATATCAATCAAGACAAATTTGCTTACATTGTGACCTTAACAATATCAAAAACATTTAAAAACAAGCCGGTTTGAATTGTGCATATTTAACCAAGAGTGCCTTATTGAAAGCCTTTCCATCAGTAGGATCAACTTTTACAGTTGCATAATGAGCAGTTTTACTTTTTTTGGAGGATTAAATATATATATATATATATATATATACTGTGAAGATTTGGAGAAAGATTCCACTATGCTAAAAACAGGAAATTTCTCGTTACACACCCCAAACCCTAAACACCCTTATATACTGGGCTACAAAAGAATTATAGAACCGGGTCCACAAGCCGCAAGAGAAAAAAGGGTCAAAAAAAATCTTGAGCACTTTTTGGGTCAAAATCAAGTCGAAACGTAACCAAAGCCCAAACAAAATCCGGGTCACAACATCATATATATATATATATATATATATAATTGATAATAATTGTATAAATAATATAATATATCATCCGTATCTCTATTGCAACATGATGAATTTAACTGGTTTGAAATGAAGAAAAAAAATTTAAGAATTTTTAGGTTGTACGCCAAATTTTCCTGAAATTGTAGTTCAATCGATCAGAGCACCTCCCTATCAAGGCAGAAGGCAGAAGGCAGAAGGCTGAAGCTGTAGTTTCGAGCCCTGTCAGTCCCGACATATTTAATAAATACATCAATTCATCTCTCTTTTTGGGAGCCACAAAACCTAGTTTTGCACTTTGAAGGCCTATTATATTTGTCTAGATAGTGAATTGTTGCAACATCCTTTGGGATTTTTAAGTTCTTGCCAATACTTGTGTAGATTAACATAACACCTGTCAGTTTCCTTTTCTAAGATTCTCCAGACGACCAATCAAATCAGAGAATTAAGTTCCTGAAATGGAAGGAAAACTCCTCGAGTGTCTGGAAAAATACTTGTTCAATGAAATGGTTTAAATTCATCAAATCAAGAGCATGACAAAACTTGATATACTGAATTGGCCCACAAGAATGCAGGTCACTTTCTACCCTCTTATACTAGCACAAGGATTTCAGGATTGAACAAGAAGAGTTGCATGCACTGCTTTTAAGATCCCTTTTGTTTTAGAGAAGTTCAAATTAGAATATAGTATATGGGAAATATGAAACTTGTATATATGTAATGCAAATATCTCGATTTCTAGAGGAATTGACTCACTATGATGCTAAAGGTGGTTCTGTTTAATTAGTAAAAGTGTGTTAATTCCATTCTTCAGTTTCGTTTCTAAAGCTACTAGCATGCTAGATGTTTGTCATCATAGATCTTGTACGCCTCTAAAGAACTAAATCTTCCTTATTTATCAAAAAATAATAATAATTCTTCCTTAGGAAGATCAATCATTTGATATGTGAGCACACTATTTAATTATTTTATGTACTAACCCAACATTGAAATCAACGTTGTTTTAATCACAGAACAATAGCAATATGTTGGAGCCAAAGACATCAAAATCTGCAAGCTAGAGTGATCGTTGTTTGGCAGTGGCCCAAAAAATGATAGTGGAAATTTTAATCAAACTTTATCCTTTTGGGGGCTCAGCATTTAACCTTCACTTGGTAAAAAATTTACAACAGGTAGATGGACAACAAGCTTTATGTGGAGGCACTTTTCCCACCATTTTTAAATCATTTCCGTTGACTATCATCCAAGCAAAACACATGACAAAGAGAATAAATATACAACAACGAAGCCTTTTCCGAACAATATCAAGTATATGAATGTAATATGATAACAAGCTTACCAGAGCATCAATAATTTCCTCAACAGTGTCCTGGCTAAAACATTTATCAATTACTCCAATCCTGAAACACAGTAGAAAGCAAAGAAGAAAAAAGTTAAGCAGCAAGAATAGATTGTAATGTATGGAAAAATTACAGTATAAGTATCCTATATTTTTATAATTTTATAAAGATAATTTAGAACTTAATAAGTGTGTGATTATTGCAGGAATACATAAATACAATTATAGATATGAGTGTGTGCATAAAATGTAAACATTGCCAAACAAGAATATTCCTTTAAGAGGAAAGCTCGCAGTGAAGTGCAGAAATGCTGATAAAAATGAAGGGTTCAATTTTGATACACCAGCAGTGTGAAAACTATTTCACAAAGCACATAGCAACCTAGCAATTAGAGAATGGAGATCAACATAGTAATTGTCATGATTCGCAATTCATTCCAAGTATAGTACTAACTCGTCAAATTGTATTTTAGTGGAATAAAAGCAACCTATGAATTCAAGGTGGTCTAACAGTTGAGGTTTCTCATATTATGTGCCATGAGATACAGTGAAATGTGATCTTGAAAATCTAGATGACCTAGATAAATGAATTTTGGTGGTATTTTTATGATATCGCAGCATACAAAGACAGTTGTGTAAAGCACTAAAGCATTTGTTACAGTTCCAGCATAACATATATTGAATACAAAATAAGTCACGTCTTATCATGTACAGTAATTCCCTAAGTGCTAAGGTTTCATGGCCACCAGACACTAAACAATCCATAAACAGTTACTATTCCTGAGTGCTAAGGTTTCAGGACCACCAGAGATTAAACAATCCTCTTAGTGCTAATAATGGAGCCAAGGAAGTGAAGTCCTAAAAGGGTCACTAACAAAACTGAAGTCCGTGTCACTAAATAAAAGTAGCGGAAACCTTTTTTTTGTCCTTTTGCAGGGAATTGGTCATGGGCTTTATTTTTCTTCATGTATACTGCCTTGTATCAAAGATTCATTTCTTTGAAGTATATATCATCATGAAACAAAAAGGAATCCATATTAATGATATTAAAGGAAATGTCAATGCAATATGAACATAGAAAGAATAAGACAGCCTTTTATTTGATTTGTGATCCAAAAACAGAAAACCTAATAGCTTCCACCATAAAGATGATACATAGACTTTCTAACAAAAGGTTGCAGAACTAGAAGCCATGAAATAGAATATTACTTATGAATAATACTCCTCTTATCTGGGTAGACAAGGTCACCATATTGTGAAAGAGAATTCTCTACAACAGTATGATCATCTGTGGTCAATTTACCAAGACGTTCTTCAATCATCGCAAGTCTCTGTTACCAATAGTAAATTTTTCAATCCATTGATGAAGAAGAATGAAACAAAAATGCACTAACTGAAGATTAAGGCACAAAGAACAAACTGCATTTAGTGAAAAGTGAGTAGCAAGGCCACAGGCAATCATTTCTACACCATTAAGCTTTTCTCCTGTTAGAGCCAGGTATTCCCCTGCACACGCGCGCGCACGCACACACATTCTCAATATTGTTTTTTGGAATGCATGAGTAATAATTGAAATTCAAAAAATTACAGATATGGATCCTAATACAAAAAAAGATCTTTTAGAACAAATATAAAAATAGTATGAGAAAATTTCAGTAATCTTTCTAGCTTTTTCTTGAGGAAATGACAAGTTTATTAAAAATAACCAAATACGCACATAGGTGCACAGGGCATCCTACCACAATGGAGGAAACTCGTCTCTAAAGTTCATTACCAAATGTAATCGTTATTGGCACCAGGATATTAAAGTGAAATATAATGGTCTAATTTACGGGAGAACGATGTGTGCCCTCATTTTATGATTTGAGTTTGTGGAAGATCATAATGTCTATCAAAGTAGAGTTTAATCAGCATTTTCAAGTTAAAACCTGCAAGAGTTGAGTGCAAATTGAAGGACTGGTGGAGTGGACACGCCTTTGATGATCAGTTTCTTTTTTGCCATAGCTATTAACAAGGATGCAACGGTTGCCCAGAATATCATGGTCAAATATATTTCAATTAGGCACCCGTACAAATATGAATAGCAAGAAAATTCAGAACTCGGAGGATTTTCTAGGTTAGCTTAAATTTTAATGTCTGTATAAAAATAGAAAAAGTTGACACCCAAATTAACAAAGGATCATTTTAAACCGTTAGTGCCTACATCAATATCTAATTTTTCTTGAGAAGTGATTTTCCAAGATTTTACTATTCACACCTTAATAAATAAAAAAAAAAGGCTTAGGTTGTTCAACCAATAAACATGTGATATTGAGAGTAGGAACCACTTTATCATCTCTTCATATGATGTGTGTAGACTCTTTTAGGGGTTGTATTTTCACGCTTTGAAGTATTAACAGGCACCATAATCCAATAGCATCAATATCACATCCTATCCTCAGTTTTCTTATTTTCTAAGCCAGAACTATATGTATAAAACTTTAAATACTGTTTGATAATTAAAAATCTGGATATCACATGCCAACTTAAAAGATCCCCATTACAAGATGCTTTCACAAAAAGCTTCATTAAAGTTTGGGTGAATGACCTAAACTCCATCTATATCTCCAAAGGATAGGCAAAAATGTCACACCAAGGGAGGCAATCTTCAATTTTGCTTGTAACTACTAATGCAGGTAGAAAAGGATATCATAGGTTCCATATACCAAGGAACTGAGCTATGCATGAAAAATTACTACAAATTGCAAACTTTTGAATTTATTTATTTATTTGGCTTGATGGCCATCTAAATTTTACCTAAATAACCAGGTAGACGAGAAAGATAAAAGGAAGCCCCTGCATCAGGATGAAAACCCATTTGAGTCTCTGGAGTAGCAAAAACCTGCAATTCATTTGAATAGAAACATTTACATTATTAAGCGCACACAACCACATGAGTCACATGAATAGAACATATTAGAAGAGTTTGATGCTAAACATGCTTTATAGACTAAACACTTTGCACCTAATTTTTTTATCACATTTATTCCAAAATATCAGATTACTTAAATGACTATTATACCCCTCATTATTACTCCTACTTACCACCACCAACCCCACTCCCGCCAATACACGCCCTCTCTTTCTCTCTCCTCTATCTCTTTCTCTCTCCTCACACGACTAGGTGTATGAGAAGAAGCAGCGACCACAGACTAGGGTGGTCGTTGCTTTCGACATTCTAGTGTAGAGAGAAGAGACCAAAGCAGTCGCCATCCATGCAGATCAAACCAGGTCGCCACCGGCGACCTTGTAGGCTGGTACAAGGAGAAAGGGCAGCGACCAGAACACCAAGTAGAAGAGAACCAAGTACCATGGTGGTCACTGCTATCGACATACCAGACACGTTGACTCTCATAAACTAAGCAGTGGATGCATGCATGGGATGGTGGTTAAGATTTGTGGTTTTGGGGTCAATATAAGCTAGGTGGTGGTGCTGGGAGGCATCTGAAAACAATGAAGAGAGACCAAATCCAATTTTCTCAGAAAAAGGGTACTAATGTTCAAAAAGGGACGATGATGAACCGTGAATGTATAGACAACATAATACAACAAACTGTATTATTTTTATATATATATATATATATATATATTTACATATCCTATATAATTGTATATATATACAGAGAGATAAGTGGATGATTGATGTTGGGAAGAGATTGAAAGGGGTGTATACTCTGTGTGTGTGTATGTATATATATATATATATTGGTCAATGTCGTATATGCATAGGTTAATTATCCAAAAATTTATTTAAGATGATTCTAGGGAGAGTTGTACGGTCATAGGTGGCCAACTGAGCAAGGGAGGAGCTTTTTCTTGTTGACGTAGCAGATTCTTCAACTTTAGCATAAGACAATAATGCAAGTTACTTTCTCTCTCTAGGGAGTAGTTTGTATGAATAAAAAATGTGAGTACATAGCATGACCTGGTGTAGGAATTGGGTCACAAAATTTGGTGGCGGTGGTGGTATTGGTCATCAGAAATATATATATATACATGTATGTATAGAATAATTTTATATTTATATAATTAAGGTCAAAGGGTATTCAAGTCATTTCAACCAAGTCAACATAAAGTCAAAAGGGTAGCAATGTCATTTTATAAGCAAAAAGGGCTCTGACACCATTGAAAAGTGATGTTTGGAGTGTGAGTGAAAAACGGATCAAAAATTTGTAATGTGAGTGAAATTAATTTTCAAAAATTGTTTCAATGTGATATTTAGCCAAATGTGAGGGGGTGCCAGTGAAATTAACCCTAACCTTTATAGCTATACTTGTAATGCTACTCTAGATCATACATCAGCGGAGGTATCCAAGCATGTAAGAGGGTGCTTCTTCACACTTGTACTTCATGAGATCAAATTAAACATGCCCTCAGAGGAGTCTACCATGAGGCACTTTTGAAGTGAGATCATGCCCTCAGCCGTCAGAGCAAGAGTGTGACCTCATCCTTCTCCTAATCTAAAGGCGGAGGGTGCAAGCTCACAATGAGAGTGCCCTCATGATAGCATCCTAAAATTTAATTGCAAATGGTAATGTATAGCAGCAGTTACATACAGTTTTATCAGTGACCAAACGGAACATTCCAGGGAGTGAAATACCCGCCCCACATCCCATTGTGATACCATCCATGATAACCACCTGTACAAATGACAGTTATATGATATGATCAATCATTCCACTTAAACTGCAACACAGAAACTTATAGATACCTTGAGGAAAACAATGTTTTCATTCAAAGGAAAAAGATCAGGCAAAAAAACTTAAACATAATTATGATTAAAATAAAATGACAAGTCAAAGAACCAGTATTAAAATAGAGATGGTATTAAAATAGAGATAAAGCTGGGATATTGGTCCAAACACAACATAGACAGTTCCTTAATTGAGCTTAAAATTTTCACTGAACCCAATATTTATGACCCTCCCACTTGGGAATCTGATGGTTCAGTTCTATTGCAAATGGAAGAACAAACCCTGACATGCGTCTTTAATGTCTCCTTCCAAGGAGCTATCTTAAGTCAGAGATGTGTTAAGCATAAGGATTAACTGTGTGTTGCCACTATTCCATCTGTTCTCCTTTCCGCTATCTTTATTAAGTACATTTTTTTTTACACAAGGCCAAAAAACGCCTCAAGCCTTCAAAGAGGCCAAAAAAAATAACAATTTCCTCAATAGATCTATAATCTCTCCCTGACACCCAACAAAAGAGAGTGGAGATAATAGAGAACTTAAGCATAGAAACAGGCTTCTCCTTTTCATCAAAATATCTCCGAATTCTCTCAAACCAAATACACCACCAAACACAAAGAGGCGTAGCCCTCCAAGCATCCCGAACGAGAGCCCCAACTGAAAAACCTCTCCAAGCCTCAATTAACCCTCTAGAGGATCAAGACATGACCTAGGGAATCCCGAATAACCCAAGCATCAAATCCCAACAGTCCCTGACCATATTGCAATGTAAAAGAAGGTGATCCACTGTCTCCTCATCCCGCAAGCACAGTTAACAGCGATTAACCACCACCTGATTCCTCTTCCTGAAATTATCCTGGGTTAAAATCCTACCCAAGATAGAAGTCCAGACAAAGAACGCCACCTTGAGAGGAGCCTTGGAGCGCCAAACAGACTTCCAAGGGAAATGGCCTCCTGACCCAGCCGTGAGACACCTAAAGAAAGATCTAACCTCAAAGCGGCCTTGAGAGTGAGGGTCCCACAGCCAACAATCTGAATCCCCAACCACAATCTTCTGATGGTACAACAACTCCAAAAAACGATACATACATTACACAACCACATACGACACATGCATTACCTTTTCTTTTTCTTTTGTCATACCTCATTTACTACCCTCACTTTTATTCTACCTTAAGTCTTACAACACCCAGACACAAATCACACTACTACACAGCCCACACATATTCTCATTTATTACTACATTATTTCTACTACTATTACCATACTATTTATCACACTATTACCACACCCCACAGTCGATATTTGCTTCCATCACTATTTTGACTTCCTTGCCATTCTTGTCCTACATCATTTTTCCTATTAACGATAATTGTCCTATTACTTCTTCTTCTTCTTTTTTAATAAAAAAATTGTACCTCACCAAATTTAACCATGCAATCAAATAAAGTGGTTTTCCAGGTATGAGGTACATAAGAAGGGGCAAAAAGAAAATCTGTGGCAAAATTGAAGTGACCGGTATTACCTGACCTAGGATATGGGAAGTTGCAATAGGAGTCTCTAACCATATGAAGTATTTCAGGTTTTCATCCTTTTCATAGGTAAGACTATCGGAGTCAGACTTAGGAGATCTGTTGAACAATAGAAGTGACAACTATTACCAATTTGATAGGGACTAAAAAGACATGACAAAGGTGGCACTAGAATTGTTTTCAGAGTCATGGTATTGGTTTTTCTCTTGGGGGTACAGGGAAACTTGGTTGTGCCATGTTGGATCAGTATTGGGCAGTTCACGAAGCTATGCTGCATATATGGTTATAAAATATATATTAAAGATATTGAACAAATTTAGAAATAATAAGAACACAGTGGAAAATAAACAAAATACACCATCTAACATGTATTGTGCTACCTTAAAAAGTTATCTTGAATCCTATGTTTGTAATTTTTTTGGCCCAAATTTTGATTGGTTGGTTTTTTCCTCATGGTGTTTTTGATGGAGAAGGAATGCAGTCGTTACAGGCAGCAATGATCTGCTTTTGGTTTTTGGAAGCTGCTGACTTTTATTGCCTATGACAACTTGCTAATTGCTATGTTGTAGGATGAGTCGGAGTTGGATCACAAGATGAGCTTGGAGACCTGCCCCTTCTATTCCAATCCCACACAGCTGAATGAATTAATTTAGCTGATTTTTATACATTTTCCTGGGCAATTCCTTAATTTCTTGCATTGTTTGTTAGTGATAGGACTTGTGCAATACGCACACTCGCACACATTCTTGTCATCACCAACGTTAGCATAAGGATCGTCTTTATATGTTCTATCACAAATAATCAAATATTAATTATATTAGTAGTAAGCAAGGTAACCCTACTCACTGTGTCCCTTGATTTTAGTTAAGAATGTTGGCTTACTACTCAGTTTGGCGTCTGCAAGGCATATTTTAAGTCTCTACTAATTGATTTTTTATTTTTTATTTTTATTTTAATGAGTGCTTTCAATTGAATTTCTATTTTACTAGGTTTGCTGCTGGGGACTTTTCTTTTTTCTCCTTCTCGTTGCTTTTAGAAAAAGGAATTTAATGAATTTAAATCAAACCATCTTTTAAGATTTATCTCTTCCTTAAATTTGCTTCTCATTTTAACTTGTTATGGATCACGTCACATGTTATTTTTGCTACATGAATTTAGCTTGATTCAGGTTAGGTTCATGGAGTTGACCAACTCGAAAACATCCTCTCTTTTTTCGTATTTCATTGTACATGTTTTAATAATTTTCTTTGTTCTGGCTTTTGTTTTGTTGCTTCTTTTTTTCCCCCTTCCCTTTTTCAAGGGGTTGTTTCAATTCAATAAGGTTTTCGGTGTTTTTTTTGTTCATCTTTTTCTTGTTTTCAAAATTATCTGAAAAAAGGAAACTGTATGGTTTTCAAATTGACCCTCCAGCATTCACTGTAGGAAAATAGCATCACAGGGAAGTTTGTGTTCTTTTACACTGTAATATGATTTCCCACTTTTTCCCTGAATGGCAAAACACAGTAGTAACCTTAAAGCTTTATGCTAAAATATTGATCATCAGTTTTATTTTGAAAATTCTATATACTGTGGGTTTGAACAAGAAGATACATAATTCATGATGGTATTTGAGTTTTAGAATTCTTAATAGAAATTCTCAGTGAAAGAAGGGAAATGAATTGTTAGAAGAACCATACTGTAGCTACCAAAAATCAGGAGAGTGAAGTGAACTATTGTGGAATTAAAGCAGCATACATTATGATAAGGAACTTGTCCAGAGTAGTATTTCATTTAGTGCAAAGTGGAGTTTATGATGGACCAAACTCCTTCATTGTTAATGAAAAATTTATCACAGGAGACAGACGATGAACAGAGCTGGGAAGAGAAGTATCATATATTGCCAAAGAGATGATTGGAAGTTTTATGTGGTTGTTTGTTCTAGTCTGGAAAGAGCAAGAAATACGTGCAGACATTTTAGAAACTGACTGATACTCACTTTACAAGGACCCTCTTATCTTTTTTTAGCCCTTGACACAAGTGGCTAATCGTTGAAAGATTATTGGAATAGTTTCAAGAAGAAGAAGAATTTCTTGGATCTCTTCTAATGCTCTCTTAAACCCTTCCCTTAAACCAATATGTATCTCAGTTTTTTTTTTTTTTTTTTTTGGCAATTCTCCTAGTTAACGGGATGAACTTCATACTTATCTCTAGTTGGTGCCTGCTTTATTTATTTATCTCGACCATTTCTTCCATTGTACGGTGGCTTAAGATTTTTTATGAGAGTTTTTGTTCTCTTGTAATTTTTTTTTTCTTCTTTGTACGTTCAAGTATTAGAGAAGACCCCCTTCCCTTCATGGCAGATATAGATAAACCTTCACTTAAAGCATGGATATAAAAAAACACTCAAATATGTATTTCCTTTTTGTCTGATAACTATTAACAGTATAGAAGTTTCTTCTTATTATGTCTTGCTTGTAACACATTTCCAATTGTTGACTTATTTGCTTTTTCTTGATGATGATAGTGGTGTATCGTCTTTTAATCAGTTCATCCATGAGTTGTCTGTGGATTCTGATTCTTCATCAAGCGTAGATTACTCATCTGGAGAAGACAGTGATGAGAACATACATCTGGCATCTCCGTTGTCCCAAAGTTCACGAGTCTCCAGGGCAAGCAGTTTCTTCAAGTACGATAGACGTAGGACAGGTTTCTTCAGATGCATATTCTCATGGATTCTGCTTCCAGCAAAATTCCTTCTTAAGATACCATTCTATATTTGTCGCACATCTTACTCTAGGTGGTCAAAAGTCCCTACTACCACAATTAGCCAGCCTTCAAATTTACATTCTATGAAGAAAGCACATGTCCTGAAGGACCATCATGTTCAACGCGCCACTGACAAGAGGCGTGGAGTCATAGAGGTATTTTTCCTACAATTTCTGCAGTTCTGGAATCATATAATCCCGGGATTTTGTGTATTAAATTATTCTCTCTGCCCCTCCCCTTTTGTACCGTGTAAACATCTACAGACATTACTTTCTTACCTTACACATGAATTTTGTGTTAACCAGGATCTCCATCTAGCTATTGAGATCATCATAGAAGTTATATTTGATATTGTTCACAAGGCAGCACATTGTCTTCTTTCGCCATCAGATGCTTTCAGGACACTATCAAGGTGGTTCTTTTCTCATAGCAGCAGTACTGAAGACGTTCCTGCTGGCAGTTTGAATGACTCTGTCACCACAGCTACTCTTGGAGAGAATGATCCAACTCCTACAGAAAGGAACACTTCTTTTCATCAGTCTCTGAATACAGATGCTCGGACATGTAGGGATGTCATAACAGAGCTTGGGTAAGGGCTTTATATTTGATAATTTCATTCTGCTTACCCTTTCAGCCACATTTCATACAAATATTCAAAGAGAGTATTTTTCATAGAAACACATGCTTTTATATCTATTTGAGCACAAATCTACACATATCTGTATCTGATGGAGATCAGGACATGGCTTCAACACATGAATTGCACGACTCTCACCTATGTTTGGAAAATGGGCAAGGACAGATAGATTTGATAGTTTTCCTATATATTTTAAGAATTATAATAAATAAGAGTTAGCTTTGCAATATTTATTTTAATTAGTATTAGGACTAATTTTGCCTATGAATAAGTCTGCAGCTTGGTTGGACTGAGCTGAGCTATGTTACAGCTACAAACATAGGCAGGCTATATGTTTCACCAGCATGGCAGCCATTTTTGAATCTGTATGTTTGCAGCAGCTATTGTGGACCTTAAGGTTCTTTGTATTGCCTATGTATACATAGGCATATGTATTGTATTGATCACCTTTTATGAATATTGAATATTGAATTGTGATTTCAGACATACTTCTCCCCTTAATTTCTTCTTTTCTCATCTCTTCTTCCCCTTCTCTTTTCTCTCTTCTTCTCACTCTCCTTTCTTCTGATTCTACATCACTCACACTACCCATCCTACATCAGTTGGTACAGGAGTTCACTACCCATTCTACATCAGTATCTCTAAATACATACATAGATTATAGATATATTAAACACATGTACATATGGATATGTTAAAAGCTATCCTCCCTACCTTCATAGGGATACTGGAAATTGTCCAGTGTTTTTTAGGAAAAAAAATAACCCCTGTTTTTTGAACAAGTTAATATGTGATTGGTTGAATTAGGTTTACCAGCTGGAAAACTCAGTGCAGCACCATAATTATTTGGTGGTTATAGATCTCTACTTGTCTACAAATACAAAATCTGGGTATTTTTCTTTTCTTTTCTTTTCTTTTTTTATTTTTATCATGGACCAAAAGAATAGAAGTTAAAGTTTCCTATTTTGTTCCTTTTTTATAATTAAGACGAAAGATTTTATAAAATATTATGAATGAAGTTTAAGACCAACTTAAATGTCTTAGGTATGACAATCATTTCAATGTTTCTTCTCATTCTGATTCTACAATATTAGTCAACTATGGAAACAACTTATTTAAGTTTCTTGATTACTCAATTTTTATTTATTTTTTATTTTGTTTTTAACTAGTATGAGTTCCACTTTTCTTTCCTTCTAATTTTTTTTTATTTATCCATCAATTTTTTTTGCTCTGATATGTAACAAATAAAGTGGACAAAATTTTGCTTTAAAAATGATATTTCAACCCATTGAGTTCAATCTCCATCGACTCTTTAGCACTTATTTCTTTCTTTTTTTCTCTCTCTATGTTACTACTTACAGTGTCCTTGGACTAGTACATCGAGTATTTTAAAATAGAATGTTTTGCATATGAAAGTTGAAAATATATATTGTGTATGATTAAAAAATGACGATTAATAAGATTTTTTATTTTTTATTTTTAATATTTTACATTTAATATTGTGATATGCTATCATAATAAGTTTCCATAAATTAAACATTTTTTATACTGATTTTGTTTATTTTATGTGAGGGATAATGTGCTCCACAATATTTGGGAGAGCTTTTGGAGGTTTATGTGTTTAATACTTGTCTTAATTCTTTTAATTTTTTCCCCATGAATTTTAAGTTTATTTTTTCTTGTTTATTTTTTAATATTTTTTTTAATGCACAAATATTTTTAAGTATAATCTTTCTTATTTTATAGAATCGTGCTATCTCGATCTGATCCTGGAATCGGAATAGATACAACATAGGAGAAAACAGGAATGTGCAAATGGGAGCCTGTGGTTCAACCTTCTATTTTCATGTTTCACTCTGTGTGAGACTTCTATTCCTTGTTATATATAGAAAGAATGACCAAACAAATTGTTTACTCCCCCACGCTTAGAGAGAGAGAGTAATGATCGTTTTTTCTTTCAAGGATTTCAGAAATGCCGTGAATTCTCATATTGAAGGAACCGAATGTCTAGTAGTGAAAAAGACTACCTGCCACTTAGAAACCACAGACACTCCTTTAGGGGTACTGCAGTCATGTCTGAAACAAACATGTGTGGGACACAGTCGGCGCATGTTGAAAATGGCTCGAAGTGTCCTAGAATTTGAATATTAGTCTCTTTGTGGGACATGGTGTTGACATTGCGAGGATACTTTTGGGACACTTTGAAGACACAACAGGGTTAAAAGGGTTGTAATGTAATTTTAAAACATATTATGTGTTAATTTAAAAAATGATATAGTTTTAGAAAGCAAAGCAACAGCATCCTCTCTAAGCTGTAAAGTGGTGATTATATTGATGATAATGTACATAAAATGAGCAAAAAATAATTGTTTTGTATATATAATGACATATTATATTATTATTTTTTATGTATTCTTGTGGACCTGCAGTGTCTGTCTTTTATTTATTTTTATTTTTTAATTTTTTTTTTTTTAAGATTTGCCACATCACAACGTTGTATCCATGTGCTTGGCTTACCACATTCTCCCCCACCCCTTCCACCCACAGAGTCATAATTCTAAATGAAGAATTGTGTGTTGATTAGGATTCATTTCAGGGTTGATAAAATTTCTGTATTCTTTTTTTTATAGCAACAATATTTTTGAAGCATCTATATACAGATTATTTATTTATTTTTGGGGATGACGGAGGGTGCCCGGTGGCCCCATCCCCTTCAGGATCAGGACTGTTGTATTTGGATGCCACAATCGATCCTAAACCATGAGTATCCGGTAAATCTAGGGACGTTTTTGACGCTCCCAGTAATTGAACATAAGGCCGCAGGCATTATGCCAACTCAACTCTAACCCGAGGGGGTTATTTTCATACAATTCTACTCTCTGTATATTTGTTTTTTTTTTTTGCTTTTCATGGTTGATGCTTGTGTAGTTTTGTTTAGTTGGTTTAGTTTGCTTTTATTTTAAACCAAAGGCCAACAAGTTCTGAAATTTAGCTGAAAATCAAACAAGCCACATTGTCTGGTTCTGTTTGTTCTATTTAAAAGTCATCCTCGTCTAGTGCCTTATTGGTTCTTGGTTATTATTCCACTGTCATTCCTGACCCTAAACTGTATTTTTGTCACTTCTAAAGATAGACATGCACAAAGCTGAGCCATTGCATTAAATTTCATATTTGATTCCGGCATTCTGCATGTGGTCTAAGTTTCTTACTTCCTACATGTTTTAGGTACCCATATGAAGCCATTCGTGTGATTACTGCCGACGGTTATGTTCTCTTGCTGGAAAGAATTCCAAGGTCTGAATATATATATATTTTATTTGGAAACACCGTTTTTTGTTTGCCATGGTACTTCTTATAGTTTGTGCTTGATGCCTGCAATATGATGTTGCAGACGCGATGCGCAGAAGGTTGTCTATCTACAACATGGAATTATGGATTCATCTATGGGGTGAGTTGTTTTTTTTCCCTTCTTTGTGAGTTATATATTATTATTCTATTGTTGATAAATTGAGGAGATTATTGGGTGGCTAATCTGGCTATGATGCGGTTTTTGCCAATCCGAGTAATATGCTGTCATTGTACTTAATAAAATAAAGGAAAAAAGAAAAAAATAAATTGTCATTGCAATTTATTAAACACAAGATTAAAGTGTTGTCAGTTGTTTCTTTGCTGGAGATGGATTCATTTTTTGCATTTACAAGGCTTAAGCGGCAACTAGATGTGTTATAGTCACCCAGGGGCTAACCTAGATCTAAATTATTGTTGATATTTTGTTCTTGGCCCTTGTTTAGCCTTGTGGAAAAGGCTTCATTTTGTTAAGCGTTAAGAAGCCGAAATCCCCCTATTTGTTACGTTGATTATCAAAACACTGCCTTTATCTGAATGAGGTCAAGTTTTTTAAGTTTTTGTTCAGGAGTGAATTCCCTTTTATCATCAACAAGGGGTTTGGTTGATTTATATAAAGAAGATTAAATATTCCCGAATTCATTAGTTTTTTCTTCCTTTTCATGTTTAATATAAATACTTCAAGAGGTTTGGTGGAGTCAGCTTGTATCCATGGAGTTACTATTTGTGACGTAGGACAAGATCCGGGTGCACCCTTCCATAGCTTTGCTACCGAAACTGATGAAGGGTGTTTATGGCTGATTACAATTAGTTTTTCATGGCTAAAGGCTAGTGGATATATGGAGTTAATAGGGTCTATAATAAGTTACAAAAAGGGCTTATGGCTTTGTGGTTCTAATAAAGCAAGGTGAGGCAAAGTTTTAGGCTGTTATGGATATGTGAACAGTATTATTGAATGGTAAGTAGTGGCTGCTAGTGTTGATTTTGGATGCTAGGTTGAGTAAAAAAGGCAATGGGTTGTGAAATATGATCTTAAGGCATTAACCAGATACCTTTATGGGCTCTAAAGGCTTGAAGAGTAAGAAAATTGGAGTAAAAAAGAAAGAAGAAGAAGAAACACCAAGAATTTTTTGGTTACCAGACCTACGGTTGAAATTGCGTTACACAATCCTACACGGGCTTAAGAAAATAAAATAAAATAAATAGTTCAGAACCTTTGTTTCCCATCTGATAGGTAAATATATTGTCATACACTTGTACATTGCGGCTTACACCCTCAACCTCCCCTTTTGTGGGGAGGTGGAGGACATTCCACTCAAGCCAAGGCTTCGTTGGTAAAAAAATAAAGGTTTGAGAAACTGAATAAAAAAACTGACCATATCATCTTAACCTAAAACAAAAGTTAGATAGGACAGGACTAAGGCCCACACTTGACAATACAAGGTTCATAGTGGGCCCCAATCTCTAAAGTTCCATCTCTTTTTTATGTTAGCTTGTTTTCTTTTAGTTTCTTATGGATCCTATGAATTTGGAAGTTTATGTTTGCAGTTCATCACCAGACATCCTGTTCTTTCTCAAAGGCTGTTTCTCTTTTTCTAATTGTTATTGATCCACCTTATCAGTAGTTGTTCTTGCCTTTTTATTTTTTCTCTATTCCTATTTTCTGTTGGAATTCTTATATGTTGTATTACTTATCTATCAAATATTTTTTCTTCCCTTACCTGTGCATTTTGTTCTCCAGTTGGGTGTCTAATGGAATTGTTGGTTCCCCAGCTTTTGCAGCCTTTGATCAAGGTTTGTCATATTTCTCCTTGAGAGTACTTGCAGTTTCCTGCATAAATTACTACAAAATAAAATTGTAATGATGCTTTACTTCCCCCCCTTTTTTAGGGTACGATGTTTTTTTGGGGAACTTACGTGGTTTGGTTTCAAGAGAACACATTGACAAGAATATGTCCTCACGGCAGTAAGTTTCTGTCCGGAAGCTGTTAGTTACTTATCTTATGGAACCAAACCTTGTATTCATTTTGAATCTTAGAAGTTGAAATGGGGGTTCTTCCATTATTTCTTACTAAATTATGAGTTGTAAAATGATTACACTTTGAACTGCAGTTTGGTCAACTCAGTATCTAAATGTAGTAACCCAATGCAGGTACTGGCGTTACTCTATCAATGAGCATGGAACTGAGGATATACCAGCTATTATAGAGAAGATTCACGAAGTAAAAACTTCTGAACTAAAGTCTAGCCAATCTGATATTGAGGAAGAAATCAGTAATGATCAACCTTACAAACTTTGCGCAATTTGCCACAGCTTGGGTGGAGCTGCCATTTTGATGTACGTCATAACCCGGCGGATTGAAGAAAAGCCCCATAGGCTCTCAAGGTTGATCCTATTATCACCTGCAGGCTTCCACGATGACTCCACCTTTGCATTTACCGTGGTAGAGTACTTATTTCTTTGGCTAGCTCCTATCTTGGCACCTCTTTTTCCTGGATTCTATATTCCAACCAGATTTTTTCGTATGCTGCTAAACAAGTTGGCAAGGGACTTCCATAACTACCCTGCTGTGGGAGGACTGGTTCAAACATTAATGAGTTATTTTGTTGGGGGGGACAGCTCAAACTGGGTTGGAGTGCTAGGGTTACCACACTATAATATGAATGACATGCCGGGGGTTTCATTTCATGTGGCTCTTCACCTGGCACAGATGAAGCGTGCTGGAAAATTTATAATGTTTGATTATGGGAGTGCCGCTGCCAACATGGACGTTTATGGTTCTACTGAACCATTGGATTTGGCGGAATATTATGGACTTATTGATGTTCCTATCGATCTTGTTGCTGGGCAGAAGGACAAGGTGATCCCCCCATCAATGGTAAGAAAGCACTATAAGTTGATGAGAGATTCTGGTGTGGAAGTATCATACAACGAGTTTGAATATGCCCACTTAGATTTCACATTCTCTCACCGCGAAGAACTCTTAGCCTATGTAATGTCTCGCTTGCTGCTAGTGAAGCCCACTCTGAAGCAGCAATTTGGGGCAAAAAATGCAAGGTTGAAGAAAAAAGATGCATAAATGAAGTCTTAGTTGACAAAGAATGCTGTAAAAGCCTGAGGACTTATTTTTTTGGTGCTTCAGGAACTGGCATGCTTGTGTTGTTTGTATACATACTAGAGTTGTACATGACAGAATAGATCGGCACTTGTTTACTTCAATTTATTTGGTCATGCGTTGCACATCTTGCTTCCAGTCAAGGAAATCGAATTATTTGACGAGTGTACCCAGTTTTAGACTCTGAACTCAAAGTTCCGTACTTGCTCAGAAACAAGTTGGTTTGATCGAATTTATGTCTGTAATCATACGAATTGAAGGAGATGGTTCCTGAAAAGTACTTCCATAAATATGTAATGTGCAAGGTCTCTCTGTAAGAATTGTCTGGTACAAGTATATATATTGCAATATGAATGTGTGAACTGTCGTTACTTAAAGCTTCTGGTTTGATAACAGTAACAGTTTGCAAGTTTGGATTGGATCTGTTATGACATGTTTTCATCTATATTAGTCTGTTATTTTTTCCAACATGTTGATGCCACTTGATCCTAATATAGAAGTAAAGCAAAAATGCTCAACAATAAAATTTGAGTCAATCCATTACCCACAACCCATTTGAGACCGGTAAATGAATGAGCCAGTTTTGGGTTCATATATTAGGACTATGACACATAAAGTTGTTAAACCTTAAAAATGTATTTGTTATTATGTGATTCAATTAGTTTAGTATACTCCATACAAGAAGGAATTGTACAAAAAAGGAAAGAGGGCTAAGGCCCAAAAACAAAAGACAACGGCCAACGAACCCAAATGTGAAAAAGAGCCCAAAAAGCTCACAAGAAGTGGGTTTAAACAGAGAGACCCAAACTAGCCAAGGCAACAGAGAGAGAGAGAGATATATATATATATATAATATTCACACAAAAAATTCTTTCATTCTTTCTTGCATTATATTTTCTTCAGAAATCTAATTACACGTTAAAGCAATTAATTAAAAAAAAAATAGCAATAGGAAAAAATGGTCATGATGATCCCATTAGTTCCTATCTACCCTTTGAGAAAGCTTTTGCATATCC
>JAOTQH010292395.1:0-29244 GCA_025631255.1 Cornus kousa | reverse complement strand
GAGTAATACAATAATACAATGGTCTTTATATAGTAGAAGTTACGGGAGTAGGTGAGTGGAGAACAAAAAAACCCTATACATAGTAATTCTATATATGGTAATGAGGGGTAGGTGACAACTCATACAATACTAACTGTACATGCATGACAACTCATACAATACTATACAACAAAAATAATAATACAGACTTTGGCTTTTTATTCAAAATTTGTCAACCTATGTTCTAGTCGTAACATAGATAAATACATATTTTTTTTAAAAAGAAAAAACCCCCTTATTTATTGCCAATGCATGATAAGTGTCACAAAGTTAAGCCTTATGACTCCAATTAGTTATATCCTTGTAGGGATAGAAAAGCAACAAGCATCTTCTTCCAAGTACTTGTGATAAGCCTTAATCTCGGGAGATTTGGAGGAAATGTTCCCTAATGTTTCTCAGGAAGCTTTGGCCCGTGCTATTTCGAACCACATCCCTATTCTTCTTGATTGTGGAGGGGTGAGAAGAGGGATATCGCCCTTTTGGTTTGAAAATATGTGGCTTTGGGTTGAAGACTTCAAAGATAGGGTTCGACTTTGGTATGAGGTTAGGGGCAATTCGAGCTTCCAGTTGGCCTCCAAGCTAAGGTTGTTGAAGATCGACATCAAGAAATGGAACAAATAAGTGTTTAGCATTCTTCAGTGGCAAAAGAATAGAATCCTAATGGAAATCTCATATTTGAACAGAAAGGAGGGTGAGCAGGGCCTCTGCAGCAGGTATATTAGTAGAAGGGAGGAATGCAAGGTTGAGTTTGGAGAGATTGTGGAGATGGAGAAGATCTCATGGAGACAAAATTCTAAAGCACTCTGGCTTAAGGAAGGGGATCGGAATATGAATTTTTTCACCGAATGGCCAATGCTCACAGAAGATGTAACCATATTGGGAGAATGCAATTTAATGGGGTTATGGTGTCTAGAGATGATGAGATCCGGGATGGGTTCGTGTCTTATTACAAGCAACTGTTTGAGGAGACTTCCAGTTGGAGGCCCTTACTTGATGGGCTTGAGTTTCCAGCAATCTCTGATAGAGATGGGCTTGAAATGCTGTTAGGGGAGGAAGAGGTGTTGACGGCTCTAAGGAGCTGCAATAGGGATAAAGCTCCTGGGTGGACGGGTTTGCTTTAGCTTTTTTCATCAGAATTGGGAGCTGGTGAAGGCTGAGGTTTTGGGGGCATTGGATTCTTTTTCTGCATGGTTCTTTTGAGAAGAGCCTCAACACTTCCTTCATCACTCTTATCCCCAAAAAGGGCAGAGCAGGTGAGGCGAAGGATTTTAGACCAATTAGTCTTGTTGGGGCGGTGTATAAAATTATTGCGAAAGTCTTAGTCATTTGGTTAATGAGTGTTCTCGAATGGGTGATTACAGACTCCCAGAATGCTTTTGTTGGAGGGCGTCAAATTCTGGATTTAGGTTTGATTGCTAGTGAATGCATTGAGATTAGGGTGAGAAGTGGTATTCCGGGTGTTGTTTGCAACCTGGATATTGAAAAGGCTTATGATCATGTTTGCTGGAATTTTTTGATGTACTTGATGGAAAGAATGGGATTCGAGCAAAAGTGGAAGGCCTGGATTTTTTTCTGTATTTCAACAGCTCAATTCGCTGTTTTAGTGAATGGATCCCCAACTAGTTTTTTTGCTAGTTCTCATGGATTGAGGCAGGGGGACCTTCTTTCCCCATTCTTGTTTATTATCGTCATGGAGGCTTTTAGTCGTCTGATGGGGAGGCTGGGTGATCTTGGGTTCATTAATGGATTCTCGGTGGATAAAGCTCTAAATCAGTTGGTCATCTCCCACCTGCTTTTTGCGGATGACACCATTGTCTTTTGTGATGCTAGTCTCCTTCAGTTGAGGTAATTACGGTGCGTGCTGGCCTGCTTCTAAGTTGTTTATGGGTTGAAGATTAAAATTGCGAAAAGCGAGATTGTACCAGTTGGGGAGGTGGATGATATTCATGCCTTGGCTGATACTCTGGGGTGTGGTGTTGGCTCTTTTCCGATCTCCTACTTGGGACTCCCTTTGAGAGCCTCGCCGAGGAGAGTTTCTGTGTGGGATTTGATTGTTGAGCGGTTTGAGAAGAGGCTTGCAGGTTAGAAGAAGCAATACTTGTCCAAAGGGGGGAGGGTTACACTTACAAAAAGCACTCTCTCAAGTCTCCTGACCTACTATATGTCACTATTTTCGATGCCTAAGATGTTCAAAGACTTGATGATATTCAAAGGAAGTTTCGCGGGCCGGGGGGGCGGTTAGGAGATGAGTTCTATGAAATAAAGGGAATATTATTATTTATTTAGCAATGTCCAGGGAAAAAATAGATTACTTTGCCAACTAATCTCTGACAGGATTCTCTATCCACCACCGCATCTTCTGGAGCTTCACAAAGCTTGTGATTCTGTTCAATGGGTGTCTCCACTGGTTTACACCCTAGTTTCCCTGTCTTAGTTAATAAATCCAGCACATACTTTTGTTGGGATATAAAGATTCCATGTCGATAGTGAGCCACTTCAATGCCGAGGAAATATTTAACCTGCCGAGTTCTTTAATCTCAAACTCTTGCAATAAACACCTTTTTCAATGCCTCCATCCCTTGCAAGTCATCCTTTGTTACCACTATATCATCCACATAGACTAATAGAGTTGTAACTCCCCCTGAAGCAGAATGTTTGACAAACAATGTGTGATCACCCTGACTTTGTTTGTAACCCAAAGCTTTCATTACGCTAGTAAATCTGCCAAACCAAGCCCTAAGAGACTATTTTAAGACATAAAGTGCCATTTTCAACTTACACACCTTATTCTTCTCTGACTGAAACCCTGGAGGAACCTCCATATAGATTTCTTCATCAAGATCACCATCTAAAAAGCCATTTTTTACATCAAACTGCTGCAAACTCTAGCCACGATTAGCTGCTAAAGATAATAGGATTCTTACAGTATTCATTTTTGCAACAGAAGCAAATGTTTCAAGATAATCTATCCCATAGGTTTGAGTATACCCCTTAGCTACTAACCTTGCCTTATACCATTTAAGTGATCTATTTGCCTTATACTTCACAGTGAAGACCCATTTACATCCCACTAGTTTCTTTCCTTGAGGCAGTTCCACCAAGTCCCATGTTTTGTTCTTCTCAAGTGCATCCATTTCAACCTTTATAGCTTCTTTCCACTCTTTACTTCCCAATGCTTCAGAGACAGTTTTTGGGATAGTAATAGTATTGAGGTGGATAAGAAAACTTCTATGACCATTAGACAGCTTTTCATAGGACACAAAGTGGGACAATAGATATATAGGCGGCTGAGTACATTTTCCTAACACCCTTTCTGTTGGGAATAGTGGAAGCAATAAATTGAATCAGAAGAAGAAAAGTGATTCCAAATCACAACACAAGACTTTTACATGGTTCACCCAAACTCGGGCTGGATGAGGAGATTTCATTATAATTTACAAACACGTAATCTCTCTCTACCCATTGTACTCACAACGGGCTACACGTTTCTCTCCACTCATACTCTCAACAATAACCCACATATCTATTTATATACCCCAAACCTAACTCACTGGGAAAGTTATCTAAACATTACACGATACAATACGACTCTAAAAATAGACACGTAATCTTAATAAAATTTGAGACATCGTTATCCTAACAATCTCCACCTTAACTCAAATTATTTCATGCCAAACAACGTTTTCCATCGCAAGCTGAATTTGACAACTCACCCTGGTTGTCCTTCACAACTCCACCTTTGCCATGTATCTCATCACGATTACGTCTTACTCTTTTCTGGGCTGAGAGCGCGAACCCACTCTTCGTTTAGGTTGGGAGCAAACCTTGTATAAAAGCAAAACCATCATCCTCTTTTCCAGGCTGAGAGAACAAACCCACTCTTCTTTTAGGAAACCTTGGCTGAGAGCAAAACCACAATCTCTTTTACGGACTGAGAGATAACGATCCTTAATGATGACTAGAACCCATTGCAACACTTATTGAGATTCCTTGTGTTTTCTGGATCTTCTTCAGTGCAACATCCAATCCCGAATCAACCATCGGCTCTGATACCACTTTGTTGGGCACAACAGAAGCAATAAATTAAATCAGAAGAAGAAAAGTGATTTCAAATCACAACACAAGATTTTTACATGGTTCACCCAAACTCGGGCTACATCCATGGATGAGGAGATTTTATTATAATTTACAAACACGTAATCTCTCTTTACCCATTGTACTCACACCCTCACGAGATTGCCCTTACAGGCTACACGTTTCTCTTCACTCATACTCTTAACAATAACCCACGTATGTATTTTATAGACCCCAAACCTAACTCATCGACAAAGTTATCTAAATATTACACGATACAATACAACTCTAAAAATAGACATGTTGTTAGCATGTATGATAGTTACGATTTATGGAATGACTTACCATATTAGCTAAGATTTGATTATGCATATGTTAACATATATGATAGCCATGATTTATGGAATGATTTACCATATTAGCAAAGATTTGATTTAGATTTAATTTAGTTTCCTTTCTTGTAATATGAGCATGGGCTCTTATGTTATTTATAAATACTAGAGCTGTGAATGACTGATTAAATTTCATTCAAGCCTTTACACAATTCTCTCATTTTTCTTGTTTTTATATTTCTAATCATAATAAAATTTGAGACATCATTATCCTAACAATAATTGTTGAAAATTGTGTCTCAAATTCCTATTCTAATTAGGATTCTATTTTAGAGTCATATTCATTTAGGTAATTTCGTGTTTGGCAAGTCTTGGCCTCTAAGGAATTGTAATCCTTGTCCAACAAGGTATTAGTATTTGAACTCTATAAATAGATGCATAGGCTTTGGGTTGAGACTTATGAGATTGAGAGAGATGTAGTCTCATGAAGGAGTTGATGGGTAGAGGGAGTGGTGGTGCTGGTACTTTATTGTTGTAATATCTCTACGAATCATAATGCAATCTCTTCTCATCCAACGTAGGCCGGTTTTGGCTGAACCATGTATATCTTGTGTTTGTGTGTGATTGTCTTGTTGGCTTTCTTTGAATCTTTCTTATTTATGCGCTTTCGCTTTTCCCAAAAAATTGGAATCAGAGCCAAAGGCAAAAGAGATCTAGAAAACACAAGAAGTCTCAACATGTGGTGCAACGGGCTTCAGTTGTAGGTGGAGTCCATCGGCTTGGTTACATGGCATGGAGCTCAAGTTGTCAAGGTGGAACCTTGGAAGTTTGACTGATCGAGCAGCGTAGAGCGTGAACAATCGGAGTTTTGCAGAAGGATCGTGAAGATTGAAGCCGCAACAGAATTGTCTTCATCAATGCCGTGGAAGCGATGATTGGCTAGATGGAATTTGAGTCAAGGTGGAGATTGTTGGAAATTGCGTCTCAAATTCCTATTCTATTTAGGATTCTATTTTAGAGTTATATTCTGTTAGGTAATTTCTTGTTTGGCTAGTCTTGGCCTCTAAGGAATTGTAATCCTTGTCCAACAAGGTATTGGGATTTGAACTCTATAAATAGATACATAGGCTTTGGGTTGAGACTTATGAGATTGAGAGAGATGTAGTCTCATGAGGGAGTTGATGGGTAGAGGGAGTTGATAGGTTGGTAGAGTAGGAAAAACACCGGTAACACTAGTAGCGAGGAAATAGGCTTACGAAGTGGTGGTGTTGGTACTCTATTGTTGTAATATCTCTACAAATCAAAGTGGAATCTCCTCTCATCCATGGACGTAGGCAGGTTATGGCTGAACCATGTATATCTTGTGTTTGTGTGTGATTGTCTTGTTGGCTTTCTTTAAATCTTTCTTATTCGTGCGCTTTCACTGCCCAACACTATCTAATTGCAATATGAAGATCATTATCATTGCAATATGAAGATCATAATCATCAACAACAGGCCTATTACTTTCATAATCTTCATAATCAGGAGTTAACTCAACATTATCAGCACCAGAGATTGGTTCAGAATCAAGAACCTGCATTGGTTGAACAATGGGTTCTTTCCCTCCTTGAATAAACCTGCAATGGGCGAGTGGCACTCTGAATTTGTTTACCCTTTGCTGCTGGACTAGGAGTACTTCGTAAAGGAACGGAAATGGATGATAACGGATTGAATAATGACGGATTTTGATTTTGTGAGGATGGAAAGGATGAAAGATCAAGCAAAAACAGATCTCTATCCTTATCTTCCATAAAAATTGTCTCCCTCTTAAGATAAGGATTTGGAAAGTAATTCTCAGTTTCAACAAATATTACATCTACAAAGACAAAGAATCGTTTTGTTAGAGGATGATAACACTTATACCCTTTTTGTGTAGAAGAATATCCAAACAAGAACGCACTTAAGAGCCCTTGGATCAAGTTTCCCATGGTTATTCGAATGAATATGAACAAAGGACACACACCCAAAGATCCTGGAACCAGGTGATTTGTTGTTTTGAAGTTAGGGAAAAAATTCGAAAATAGTTGCATGGGGTTGTTATAATCAAGAACTCGAGTGGGTAATCTATCAGATGTGTAGCGGTTAAGACAGCTTCTCCCCAATGATTTTTTGGAACATTTTTTTGGAAAAGAAAGGCACGGGTAACAGCTAGAAGATGACCATTTTTCCGTTCTGCCACTCCATTTTGTTGTGGTGTGTTGACACATGAAGACTCATGAATGACTCCTTTATATTTGAAGAATGGTGACAACGCTTAGATTAAAGTAATCCCTAGCATTATCAGATCGAACTTTTTTTTATCCCAACCCCCAATTGGTTTTTCACCATGTGAAAAAAAATTTGAAAGGTGGAACTGACATCTGATTTTTGTTTTAAGAGAAAAACCCACACACGACTACAATCGTCAATAAATGAGACAAACCATCAAGCCCCAGAAATATTATGAACTGTAGAAGGTCCCCAAACATCACTGTGAATTAGAGTAAAAGGTATTGAAGATCTTCTATTACTTATTGGAAAAGAAACACGTTTATGTTTTGCAAGTTCAAAAACATCACAATGAAACATACCCAAATCAAATCCTTTAAACAAACCAGGAAACATTATTTTAAGAATACTGAAAGAAGGATGACCAAGACCAAGATGATATAACCATATTTTATTTTTATTGGAAAGAGAAGACTCAGAAAGCAGAGACAACAGAATAGGATCTGCTATTTTCCCATCAGGTTCCTCAAGAAAGTAGAGCCCATTCCTCTCCCTAGATAGTCCAATCCTCATCCCTGTGCTCTGGTCCTAAAATTTACAACGTGCAGAAGAAAAGGTTACCATACAGTTCAAATACTTAGTAAGTTTGTGAATTGAAACTAGATTGGTAGACAATTTTGGCACATGCAGAACATTTTTTAAAACAAAGTTCTGATTTATAACTATATCCTCTCGACCAGCAACTGTATCCAATGTTCCATCAGCAGTAGCAATTTTCTTATTACTAGGAGAAGGACTGTAAGAGACAAACCCATGAGATGATTGGGTCATATGATCTGTAGGCCCGGAATCCACTACACAAGTTCCTTTTGAGATCGACACATTAAGTGCATAGGGCTAAGAGTTACCTAAAAAAGCCAAGGAACAAGTACCTGCACCACTCATAGGTTTCTCTAATGTCCCCAGAAAATATCTCAGCTTCTCAATCTCTTCTCTATTGAACTCGGATCGCTCCTAAGAGAATTCTCCTTCTCCTCCTAATGGTGCCGAGGTCAAATGTGCCTGTCCTTGCCCTCCTCCTTGATTACTCTTTACTGTCCAAGAAGTATCTGGAGTATCTGAGGGCTTACCATGGAGTTTCCAGCATCTCTCCCTGCTGTGTCGCGGCTTCTTACAGTAGGTACACCATAAAGAGTCTTTATTACCTACTCTTGATCCTTCTGACAACCCATTATTTCCTCCTACTCCACTGGAATAGGCATTCGACTGCTGCTGGTCTAATTTCACAGCTCTCGGATTTGCAGCTTTTGTAACCAAGGCTGAACCATGTGCCAGTTGAGGCTCCATCATAACTCCTCTTCGTCCTTCTCCACGAATTATGGCAATTGTTTCATTAAGGAATTTCTTCCTTTCCTAACACTTGCACTTGGACAGGATCGAACTCCACGTTCAATCCGGCAAGAAAGGCGTAAATTCTCTCTTTTTCCATATAACGTTTAAGAAGGGCTGCATCATCACTGCACTTCATCTCAATATACTGATAATGATCCAATTCTTGCCATAAGTTTTGTAAAGTATGATATTCAGTGACCGAGTGGTTACCTTGTTTGGTAGATGAGATTTTTGTCTTAATCTCATAGATTTGTGCAACATCTCGGACTTTAGAATAGGTTTGCGTGTAGGACTCCCAAATCTCCTTTGCTATTGTCAAAAACATGCAAGTATCGCTGACTTCTCGCATCATCGAATTCCATAACCAGGACATCACCGTCGAGTCTTCTTCATCCCACGCAGCAAACTTCGGATCATCCGGTTTTGGTCCCGTCCCAAGAAGATGACTCAGTTTGCCCTTCCCTTTCAAGAAGGTTCGACCAAACTGAGACCTGAATATTCTGCAACTCTCCCACTGCAGTGTTGATGACTTCATTAGAGACTTGCTGATTGATAGAATCGGAAACCTCAGTCATGATTTTGGACAGAAGTGGAAATAAATCTGGGCTCAAGAAGACTGATTTGAAAAGGAAAAAATGGTTCTGGAAAAAATGGCAAAGCAGGCCGGAAAAAACAGAACCAGAAGAAGAAAAGAAAATGGCAGTTTAGGCAAGAAAAAGAAAAAAACTGGAACCTTTTTCCAGAAACCTTTTATACGGCAATGCAGGCCACAAATTTACACAGATTCCCAGAGAGCATTTAGCTCTGATACCATGTGAAATAATGGGAATATTATTATTTATTAAGCAACCCACAGGGAAAAAATATATAGGCAAACAACAGCCTTCAAATCTGGAATATTGACTCCTATAATACAATCCCTATAAATCCGGGATATTAGCTAGCAGAATATATATTCTAATTACAAGACATATATACAGCTGTAATACACGTTTTCTCCCCATCTAGGGAGCTGTAAAATCTTCACAACCTATTCAAACCATAATTATTGATTCTAACAATTCTCATACCCTTTCAAAAGGGGAGCGATCCCTAAAGAAAACACAAGCCATGACGCTACAACTTTAAGCTATCCAAAAAATCCAAAAAACTATCCGTTGACATACGATTCTGCCCATTTACCCAAAAAAACAAAGAATTCAGTATGTTGTATTTGAACAACCAAATAGGAGACTCCTCCCCAACAAAGGATCTCCTATTTCCCTCGCTTCACAGCCCCCACCATAAACATAGACACGCACTCGGCTCTCCACTATACACCCTTTACCAACCCTCAAGCAGGTCGACCGTTGACATGGAAAAACCGAAGCCAATCCAAAACCAACCAGGAACATATCCCAAATATCTCTCACCACCGGGCTATGAAGCAAAAGATGGTTCACAGACTCCCCCAAGGGTGGCGGTCCATGCAAAGAAAGCCACTTTCAAAGGGCCTTTCGTCCTCCAAATAGCTCTCCAAGAAAAGGGTTGGCTAGGAGTCTCCATCAGATTCTGGTAAAAAAATCTAAACCTCAAACACCCCTCTCGAAGAAGCCTCCCACACCATGTCATCCATTCCCACACCCTCCACCACCTGACAATACAACAATGCAAGGAAATCAGTGACTTCCATAATCTCCCAATCTTGAAACTCTATGCGAAATTGCACATCCCAAGTAACCGTTCCATTATCAATACGATAACAATCAGCAACTACAGCATGCTTATTCACAGAATTCCCGAAAAGGCGAGGAAATCGAGAAGCCAAAGAAAAATCACCCCCCCCCCCCCAATCGGTCCTCCCAAAATGTGATGTGTCTTCCATTTCGGACACTGAACATGATACGTTTGGAGAACTCATCTCCCCCCTTCCGAATGAGATTCCAAGACCCCATACCTGTTGGGACTCTAGCTTCCCTAGAAAACCACCCTCCATTTCCTTCCTCGTAGCGACAAGAGATAACTTGCCTCCATAATCTTTCCCTCTTGCCCCCAAATCTCAATAACCATTTGCCTAACAAAGCTTTGTTGAACACATCCAGCCTACAGATCCCCAAGCCTCCCTTCAAATGACTAGGTGGTATTTGAACTCATCTCCCTTAATAAAAATTTCTCTGAATCACATCAAGTCTTTGAACCACCGTCTTTGGCATCGGAAATAGGGACAAAAAGTATGTAGGCGAATTCAAAAGAGTGCTTTTCATAAGCGTCAGCCTCCCCCCTTTCGACAAGTACTGCTTTTTCCACCCCGCAAGCCGCCTCTCAAATCTTTCAACCACCGAATCCCAAACTTCGACAACACCCCCAAGGGAAGCCCCAAATACGAAATCGGAAAAGACCCAACTTTGCATCCCATGATGTCCTCAAACTCCTGAATCTCCTCAACGCTCCCCACTGGGACTATCTCACTCTTCCCAGTATTTATCTTTACCCCGAAACCACTTGAAAACATGCCAACTCACATCTCAAGTGTCTCAACTAATCAGCTCTAGCATCACAAAAAACGATTGTGTCATCCGTCAAAAGCAAGTGAGAGATTGTCAACTGGTTAGGAGGTCTACCCACTAAGAATCCTTTGATAAAACCAAGCTCTTCCGCCCTTCCCATCAATCTACTGAAAGCCTCCATTACAATAATGAACAAGAATGGGGAGAGAGGATCTCCTTGGCGTAGACCATGAGAACTAGCAAAAAAAAGCTACAGGGGAGCCGTTCACTAAGATTGAAAACCGAGCTAATAAAATGCAGTGATAAATCCATTTCCGTCATCTGTGCCCAAATCCCATCCTCTGCAACAAATACATCAAACACTCCCAGCTAACATGATCGTAGGCATTCTAAACATCCAACTTGCATACTATCCCTGGAACACCGCTTTTGGCCCTTGCCTTAATGCACTCGCTAGCAATCAAGATTGAATCCAAAATATGTCTGCCACCAACAAATGCATTATGTGACTCTGAGATCACCCCATCCAGTACTCTCCTCAAGCGGATTGCCAACACTTTTGCGATGATCTTATATATTGCACCCACAAGACTGATTGGTGCGGAATCCTTAGCATCCATAGCACCTCCCTTTTTTCTAGCGCCTGTTGTCATTGCAGGTGCGCGCCTTGGTTGCGCCTCGTCCTATTTGTCAAGCGCCCCTCACTGTTTTTTTTCTTAAATGATTATTCTATTTCTTAAGCCAAAAAGGGTACTTTTGACAACTTAATAACCAAATAAGAAAGCCTAAGCATATGAGAGAAGGAACTTCTGTTCAAAAGAATAAACAAATAAGAAAGCCCAAGAGTCAAAGTGTCAACCGAACATAGAAAGAGCGAGACTGTGAGACCAACGACGAAGCCCTAGTAGCATAGACATATGACAAAGCCATGTCAGTTCTTTCTTCTTCTTCTTCTTCTCTCTCTTCTCCTCTGCTCCTCTCTTCTCGTCTTCGTTTACTTCTCTGTGTCCTTTTTTTTTGGGGCCTCTGTTGTTTCTCCTTTTTTCTTCTATAACACTCTCTCTCTTCTCATCTACTTCTTTTGTCTCTGAGTCTTTTTTTTTGTTTATAGATTTTTTTTTTTTTTTTTGTGCTCTGTTTTGCCTTTCAAAAAACCAAATTCTGTTTTGCCTTTCTAGAAAACAAATTTTTGCTTTGTTTTAATGGTTGTTGAATGCTTATATGGTTGATGGATTTACTTTTTTTATATTTGATATAAAATTTTAGAATATTGATACAACTTATGAGATATGAATACTTTTATGGTAGTTTAAAATTTCAATTGTGCGCCTCACTTCACTAAGGCGCACAATTGAAACTTTTTGGCTCTTTTTTTTTTTTTTTTTCCCTTGTCTTGTTAACAATTTTTTTTTTTTTTGTTAATAGATTTATTTCTTTTTGTGCTCTGTTTTGCCTTTCAAGAAAACAAATTTGTGCTTTGTTTTTTTGTTCTTGAATACTTATATGGTTGATGGATTTATTTTTTTATATTTGATATTAATTTGTAGAAAATTGATACAATTTATGAGAAATGAATGCTTTTATGGTAGTTTAAAATTTCAAATGTGTGCCTCACTTCGCCGAGGCTCACCGTGGGCCTCGTGCCTAGGCTCGAAAGGACCTCTAGCGCCTTGGTGCACCTTGAGCCTTTAATAACACTAGTCCAAACAACAAGCTATATATATTTACCTACCAGATTAATCTTTTCACTGCAATGATGTAAGTAACTGATATTTACTTATCAAAAAATAATAATAATAATAATAATAATAATAATGTAAGCAACTGATATACAATGCTTTATGAGTTCTTAATCTTTTCACATTATGTTTTCAAGTAAAAACCAAGATCTGTTCACTAAGAAAAGAAAACCAAACTCACCGATACAAAGATTTGTATGTTCCTGAAGTTTGTCTATCAGATCCTTGACCTACACAGGTGGGATTAACCATTACAATTTTTTAACTGTACAAACATGAAAGCAGAACCCAAAAGAACAACTTCATTTGATTGTCGTATTATACATGGAAAATCATAATTCTCAATAGCTGGAATGGTTTAGTGCCAAAATAAGTTTAGCCAGCATAAGAAATACTAATAATCTTTATGAACATATGGTAATGCTGGTCATGAGAATTGGAAAATATACCTGTAAATAATCATTATGGTCACCTTGGTAGGAAAATTACAGTGATGTTTTTTTGGTAAGGAGAGGTTTTGGGCGTCCAACTAATTTCATTTCAAGTCATTGACACAAAGTACGTGAACCAAAAAAATGTACAAATTGGGAATTTCATATGGGACCTGCCCTGGATCTTCTATTATCAAGTTTCAAGCTCAAGTTAGAGTCTTTACACTGTGATTATTGTAACTTCCAAATTTTCTGTCTTGTCCAACCACACTAGTCTAGACAAAGCACATGTTTCCCCCTGTAAATTCTCATGTGTCCCAGAATGTAATAATAGGGGAGCGCCAGTCACCTGAGATGCAAATCTTTTAACTTTGTTGGCTTTTACCCTGCCCCCTTATAATTATAGTCCAGTCCATGTTCCCACATTGTAGCCTACAAATTTCTATAAACAAAGCTCTGTTTCCTTCCTATTGTGCCTCGTTACTTAAAGTTGCTGCTAAGTCATGTACATGTGCTTTTGAGGTTGATAATGCTGATAGAGTTGCTTGGTAGTGCCTGGACAAGCACTTCAATAAATTGTTGCTTTAGACTTTCCTTCTTAAAATCATGAGAATCAACTTAAAACTTGTAACAGTGCTTTGTATAAAATCATGAGAAGATTATTGGGGAAGGAAAAAAATAACATGTGTTCTTGAAGTAATTGCTGGGTAGACTTTCATTCCTTCTTACTTTCTTCATAGTAAAGGAAAGTAAGATCACATAGTTCACTTGAAATCCCTACCTCGTCTTGGCGCCTTCGTCCTTCAAAGCTGAACGGCTTCAGAATTATACCGACAGATAATCCATTTGCACAATTTACTGTCTTAAGGTTATTGATGGCTGTAACGTGATCTGAGCTGTAACCTGCACTAGCCACCTGGTGAAAACAAAAGATTGAAATGAATGCCAAAAAGAACTTTAGTTGCCAATTTTTTTTGAAACAAGTAACCAAAAGCAACAAAACAGAGAAATTATTGACAATTGCTTCTTAAACACAAAGTATCCTCCTATTTATGAGTGAGCATTAATACTTTCTCGATGACCACTGGGAAAAAATATTAAATTGATCTAGCTTCTTTACCTATACCCAACCCACTATAAGTGTACCTTAGTACTCACTAAATCTGGGCACCAACACAGTGTGACATTTGTAGGCAAGATCCCAGCTAACCCTTGCAATTTATCACTATACCTAGGGTCAAATACAGCCACACACACTCACTAGTAGGGGATGTCTCTAAACAAAGCTATGATCATATTTTCTACTTTTATGCCACCCCTTCAGAATGGGAATAAAAAAGAAGCTTAAGTATTCAGAAGACGGCAAGAGAAACATTTCATTAATGTATGAATATCCAAGAGAAATTAGCCCTTCCAAGAGTGAAAGATGTTATCAAACTTCATCTGTGACTGGATTCCTAATACCGTTAACTTTTCAAGTAGCTCCAAAAGAAGACCCAAATATGAACGGATAGTCTACAACCACTACAATCAAGGTGCATCACCAAGAAATCCAAAATTACACCGTCAACCACTGCAACTTCCATGACTATGCAATGTTTGAGATTAAACATTTCAACGTGTACCCATTTTTCACGTTTAAAAACAAGATGCATCACATGAAATAAAAAAATCATCAACAAATGACAATTAGAAAAGATAAATTTAGATGCCAGCTTCAAACCCTTATAGCTGCTATTTTGAGAAGTAAAATAATAATACAAAATCCCAATTAATATGACCATAGGCCATTTTATGCCATTTATAAATAATCTCCACATGTGGCCCCTCTAATTTGGAGTTCCCACATTCACTATCAACAAGCACCTTCTTCAAGATTTGTCATATTTTGACAAATATTCATAAAAATCAGATATTAGACTCCATCAAAGTCGGATTCAAGAGGAAAGAACCTTTTTCACATGGTGAACAGTCCACAATCTACTTGGCTATGTCTGACCTACATTATTTGCATTACAAAAGTTTCAATTCTGAACATTCATCAAAAAGTTGTAATCAGTTTCTAATAAACTAATGGAACATTTAAGTGCCATTTGCAATCTCAATGTCACTATAAAATTCCCAATAAGCACCATTAAGCCCTATAGCAGAAAAAAAGTAACATCAATTGCACATTACCAGTCACATATTAATTTTCATCAATCATTTGACTTCATGCAATTTTGAAATGATTATTTATGTCATCCTTCTATATCAAAAACATCCTAATAATTACAAAGGTAGGAGGTAAGGAATCTACAAACAAGTATAATGGATTTGGAACATGACTGCCAAGCTAATGGAGCTTCCACGATTCTTGGAGTGATATCTGCAAGAAGTAACATGGGAGAACAAAAAAGTATCAAAAACAAAGATTTCACTTGGAATGAATGATATCATTACGAGCTACAAAGGAAGAAATCCACCGAAATGTGTAGGCCTTGCAAACGGCTAAATCCAGATATGGTATGAATTATTTTTTAAACAAGAAATGCATGGGCCTTGCAAATGACCAAACCCAGATATAATATGAATTAATTTTTAAACACGTTGATACGTCTCTCTTCTCTCCTTCCATGTGCAGCTACTCTATGATTAACATTGTTCTCTGATTATGTGATCACATTTATGCACTCACTAAATAAACTGGTGATCGATTATTTTGTTAATAGTGATTGAAATCTAAAACAAAAAAAAAGTTACTATAATCCAATTGGGACCTGTTTAATCCCTCGTCTAGGTCCTTGTAGAGCATACATAATCCACCTGAGATCTTCTACATTCGCAGCTTATGTTAGTCGTTACTTATGTATTGGTAGGTTGGCCCTTTTCCTAGGAATAAGGTTATGAAAGAAAATGAAAGTAAAGACTTATAGTGGAGTGGGCTGACAGAGAAAAGCAGAGAACTTGAGTTCCTTGGCATTTTCAAGAGGATATTTTAGTCTTATCAAATCAACTAAAAACTCCCAATTCTTGAGTGGAATAAATAGATGAACATAACTGACAGTTTATTTTAGCAACTAAGCAAGCAACTAATCTCTTCACACAACTTTAGCACTTTATTACCACACTTTAGTTTCCTCGTCTAGTGGTTCTCAGTATGTTCCCTTCTTTACTGTAGGTATCTTTGCGGTTTTTGCTTTTGTTTTTGGTTAATGTCTATTTAAAAGGAATTCTTTTTTCTACTTTGTATCATCAAAATTCCTCCATTTGTTTATTTTCCTTTTAGAAACAAGAAAGAGAACAATGTAATTCTCTGCCTTCATTTTCTCTCTCTCGTAACTTCTAGTTTCCCTCAAATTCCAACTCCAACAGGAGAAGGAAATTCCTCATTATGACTATTAAATCAGTTTTCCAAAGAACCTTCTTCCTAACATTTATTCTTCATGGTCAATTGCACAAGTGGTCCAAAATGGGGATTGACCAAATCAAAGAACCTGACAAAGACAGTTCAGTTTAAGAACATGACCATTCTTTTGGACAAAATCAAAGAACCTGACAAAGACAATTCAGTTTAAGAACATGACCATTCAACACCCCATATCCACAACCAAACACTTAATTTACAATTTTTTTCAACCAAATATATGACAAAAAATGTATAATTCAAGATACATAATCTTAATGTGTTGAAAATCAAGAAAAAAATGATAGTATATGGTTTCTGGGTGTTGCTTTCAGTTTGGTACTGTGATGTTGTGGCCCAAATTTGGTGCTGGGTCGTGTTGCGACCCACTTACGACCCGTTTGTGGAGCTTTGACCCATTTTTCTCATGGGCCGTGGACCCTAATTAGTATTCTCTTGTAATCCGGTATATAAGGGTGTGTAAGAGAGAAGCTGAAATTTGTAAAAAAATAGAGTGAGGGGCTGAAAACATTTAATCTCCGACTTTACACAGTAAAGACTTTCAGTGGAGATGACGTAGGCAGTTGCCGAACCAAGTATAAATCTTTGTGTTCTTTGTGTGGTGTGTTTATTTTTCTATCGTGTTGCTTGGTTTACTGCGTTTGTCGTAACAAACTGGTATCAAAGTTTTCGGTTTGAAGTAGGGATGGCGTCCAAGTTTCTGGAAAACGATAAGTTTAACGGCAGAAACAATTTCAACCTGTGGCAGGCGCATGCAGGCTCTGTTGGTTCAACAAGGGTTATCCAAGCCGCTGAAGGGGAAGGATGGACTGCCAAAAAAGATTAAGGACAAAGATGAGGTTATGGAGAAAGCACGCAGTACGATTTTGTTGTACTTGAGTAACAAGGCTCTGCAAGAAGTTGTTGGAGAGACTACGACGGATGGGCTATGGCAGAAGTTAGAGTCCCGGTATATAACGAAATCACTTGCGAACCACTTGTATCTAAAGAAGCGGTTGTTCACTCTTCAGATGCACGAAGGTTCATCTCTAAAAGACCATCTTGATGAGGTAAACAGTATCATCATGGACTTAAATAATGTTAATGTCAAGATAGAGGATGAAGATCAGGCTATTATTTTGTTGTGTTCTCTACCACCCTCATATAAGAACTTGTCAATACAATGATGTATGGCAGAACTGTTTTGTCCATGGAAGAAGTGAAGGCAGCTCTGAATTCCAAAGAGTTTCAGAAAAGGGCGTTTGAGGGTAATACAAAAAGTTCAGCAAAGGGGTTGTTTGTTAGAGGGAGAACAAATCAGAAGGGAGGGTCTCGAAGCGAAGGTCGTTCTAAGTCTAAGAACAAAACGAATGTGTTGAGATGCTACATCTGTCACAAGGAAGGGCACGTCAAAAAAGATTGTCCGGGGCGTAAGAATGGAAAAGGAAAATCCTCTGAAGTTGAAAGTGTGGTTGTTGTAGAGGGTAATGATTTAGATGGTGGTAACATTCTCACAATTTCAATCAGCAACTCTTGCGATGAGTGGAATCTTGATTCGGGTTGCTCGTTTCATGCTTGTCCAAACAGGGACTGGTTTACCTCTTATCGATCTATTAATGGAGGAGAAGTTCCAATGGGGAATGATGCGGCATGCAAGGTTGTAGGTATCGGCACAGTTCGAATCAAGATGTATGACAGCATAGTGAGGACATTGACTGATGTCAGACATGTACCAAAACTAAGAAAGAATTTGATTTCCCTGGGTACGCTGGATTCCATAGGGTGCACTTACAAGGCTAGAGGTGGAGTCAAAGGGTGCTTTTGTGGTGATGAAGGGACTGAAGAAGCATGGTTTATATGCTCTACAGGATAGCACATTTACGGGTTTAGTTGTTGTATCGTCCTCGGATCCAATTTCAGATACTACCAGATTATGGCATATGCGGCTTGGGCATATAAGTGAGGGGGATGGATGTTATGAGTAAGCAGGGTTTGCTTGTTGGTCAAAAAACTGAGAAGCTGGAATTCTGTGAGCATTGTGTCTTCGGGAAGCAGTGCAGAGTGAAATGCAGTACAAGAATTCACATAACCAAAGGTACGGTGGATTATATTCATTTTGATCTTTGGGGTCCCACTCAGGTTACATCATATGGTGGTGGTAGATATATGATAACGCTGATTGATGACTTTTCTCCAAAAGTTTAGGTTTATATTCTCAAGCACAAGAATGAGGCTTTTGTTACATTCAAGCAGAGGAAGACCTTGATTGAGAAGCTGACTAAAAAACAGGTTAAGCGATTGAAGACAGACAATGGCTTAAAATTTTGATAGAGAATTTAATGAGTTCTGCAAGACTCACGGGATTGTGAGACACCACACAGCGAGGAAGACTCCGCAGCAGAATGGAATTGTAGAACAGATGAACAGACATTATTGGAGAAGGCACGGTGTATGTTATCCAATGTAGGGTTAAACAAAGTGTTTTGGGCTGAAGCTGTTTCTACAGCTAGTTACTTGGTGAACCGGTCTTCATCAACTATTATTAACCCACAGGAGGTATGGTCTAGTTCTCCTGCTTAGTTAAAGTAATTTGAGAATATTTGGATGTTCAGCGTATGCTCATGTGACTGAGGGGAAGCTTGAAACAAGGGCTAAGAAATGCATATTTCTTGGTTATCAACCTGGGGTCAAGGGATACAAATTATGGAGCCCAGCGACTTCGAGAAGGAAGATACCGTTAGCAAGGATGTGACATTTCATGAGTTTACGATGCTTACTCTGCAGAAGGAGATAGTTAATTCAGGGAAAGCTCAAGGCGCCAGTGAGCAAGTGGAGAATGCAGAGGTTCAGTTAGAGGATAGTTTGATCGGTCGACTCATAAGCAGATGCAGTTTCGGGTTGAGGGAGATGCACAGTTGCAACAATATGGTGTGGCTAGAGACACGCCTAGGAGGGATATTAGGCCATTGAGAAGTATGGGTTTCACATGATGATTCGGTTGCTTATGCACTTAGTATGGCAGAGGATATTGATGAGGCTTGTACTTATCATGAGGCCATCACAGGTGGAGAGTCAGCACAGTGGCTTGTGGTTTGTTGCCATGAGTGAGGAGATTAAGCCTCTTTATAAGAACCGAGCTAGTTAAGAAGCCTAAGAGCCAGAAGATTGTGGGCTATAAATAAGTATTCAAGAAGAAGGAAGGAACTCTAGTGGTGGAAGATGCGAGGTACAAGGCATGCTTGGTGGCGAAGGGCTATACACAAAGGGAAGGGGTGGATTTCAATGAAGTGTTTTCTCCTGCGGTGAAACATAGCTTAATCCAGGTGTTACTTGCTATAGTTGCGTCGTATGACTTGGAACTTGAGCAGCTTGATGTCAAGACTACTTTCTTGCATGGTGAGTTGGAAGAGCATATTTATATGCATCAGCCTGAGGGGTTTGAGATTATGGAAAAGGAAGATCATGTTTGCCTACTGAAGAAGTCGTTATATGGGATGAAGCAGTCTCCTAGACAGTGGTACAAGCAATTTGACACCTTTATGGTTGGGAATGGCTATTGTAGGAGTAAGTTTGATAGTTGTGTGTATCACAGGAAGCTCTCAGATGGTTCATATTTGTACTTGTTACTATACGTTGATGACATATTGGTAGCTTGCAAGAACATGTCTGAAATCAACATGTTGAAGGCTCAACTTAGTGATGAATTTGAGATGAAGGATCTTGGTGCTGTAAAGAAGATATTGGGTATAAAAATTCACAAGGACAGAAGAGTGGGTAGATTGTATTTGTGTTTCCACAAAATTGGGACACTTGGAATGCGAAGGCGTGCCAGAATCTCGGAAGATTCAGAGAGGTTGAACAAAAAGGAAGATCCTTTTGGAACGATCAGGCGATTGTGAAGTTTCGGATTTGCCTTCGATGAAAGGACTTTTAGTTAAGACTACAATGATATATAATAAATTGAAATGCAATACTGAAAGTAAGTGCATGAATGTAAACGAATTGAAATAAACTTGTATTGAAATTGCATGAATTGAAATACAAAGTATTAAATGTTGATTGATGTCGTTGAGAGGGTTTCCAATATAGCCGTAAGTAAACTATTTATAGGCATTACAAGCCTTAAAAGAAGGACCCATGTCCTCTTAAGCAACTGCCCATTTCTTTCTTACAAGACACTTGTCTCATGTTCAGCTGCTGAATTCCAACTTCCAAACCCACGATCTATGAACTTCTTCCACTACTGCCACATGTCCCACGTTCTTTAAATTGCTTACCTAGGTGTGTATATATATATATCTATCTATATATATATATACACACCACGTATTTTAGCTGCTACAACTTCGTTCCTTATTTGAAATGGATTTTGTGCATGCAACAAATCACGATCTCCTTATCCCTAGTTTTTAGGGACTACCTTCCACGTAAACTTGATTGGTACACAATTTTCATCATATAATACTGCTTCGGCCGAATATACCTTTGCTACGAAAGGTTTGTCGTCAGCCTCCATTATCTTTACTTCAATTCCATCCCAGAAGATCAGCATCTAATGTAGAGAGGAAGGTATACACATGTTGGATGGATCCAATCTTGTCCTAGAAGCAGATTATATGCCGCTCTTGATTCTATCAAGAAGAATGCGGCAAACGAGGTTCTTCCGCCTATAGTAATCTCCAAAGGCAAAATCCCTTTGGTATTAGTGGCTCCTCCATTAAACCCACTAATGACCACATTACTCGAGATAATATCTTCAGTGCTTTTGCCAAGCAACTTAAGTATAGTTATTGAAATAACATTTAAAACCAATCCGTTGTCAACCAAGACTCTGTTGATCGGTTGTCCTGCTACCCAAACCTTCATATAAAGCGGCCTTAACTGCTGGGTCATGGCCAGTGGTGGTTTTTCAAATACCACCTTGTCAGCAGCACATGTTACTTCCGTAGTAACCAATCCCTTCTTAACCGAATCAGTGCTCTTCATTGTTGACTTAGCAGCTACCACTTCTTCATTAGCAGCTCTGGGTGGTTCTTCCGTCTTAAGGCTTTCTTCCACTGTCATTGACAAACATAGAGTAGCCTCAAAAACTGTTGGCAGAACAAAAGCCATATTGCAAGCCACTTCTTCCGAAAAACTTCCAAAACGAATTATGTACTTAGGAGCATACTTGGGATCCACATTTGTATCAGTTTCATGCCCCCCGGGTGCAGCTTCATCATCAAAGGCAATGGCTATTTCCATGACTTCCGGTTGATGCTCTGATTTCCCATCTTTGTTCACGGCCGATTTAGAACCACCGTTATGAGATTCTTTTTTCTTTCGTCCCTCAGCCCTTCTGCGTTGTAGCCTCCTCTTCTGGGTTCAAGTGAGGCTATACTTGGCCGAAGCCCTTTCTTTCAGGAACTTTGAATGTTCCAATCTTTTCCATCTCACCAGTAGAGTAACATGTGGTCTCACCATTCGAAATTTGTGTGAAACATCCCCTTTTGTACCCAAACCTCAGATTGAATCTGGGGTCCCCTTTTAAAAGTAGGAGAATGCTGACTAGTACATACCACTGTGATTCCTTTCAGCTGGTCCCATGTCGGCTGAACATCCATCAGCCGATTATGAATGCTTATTCTGAAAGAATGAGAATCCCTTCTATGATCATGGTGATGCCTTCTACTATCACTGCCCTAGCAATCTGGGCATCAGCCTTGATTAATGAGAGCAATCTAGGCTTCTCTCAACTTTTTTTCCAAGTCTGCTATTATCTTATTGCTGGAAGAATCTGGTTTTGGCTTAGCTGGAACTTCCTGCATCTACTTCTCGTCTTCAATATCAACCTTCTTCCTTGGAAACTTTAGAGCAAGGTTGATCATATAACTAGTCACCATGGTGGGAAATGGGTCACTGTCCACTCCCATTACTTTCGGTTTCTTTTCTAGAAATTTTAGCGTACCTTCATCAATGGCTTTCTGCAAAACGTTTCGGAATACAAAGCAGTTATTAGTACTATAATTCCAAGAATTATGGTATTTGCAGAATTCTTTTCCTTTCAGCTCATTAGCCGTAGAAATAATATGTCCCTTGGGCAACAATATTTGTTTTTCGACCATAAGGTGATCAAATATCTGCTCCATTTTGGACAGGTCGAAAGTGTAAACTTTTCATGAATCGGCCATTCCTTTCTTCACCGAAGAAGTAGATGCTTGTCTGCCACTTGTGGAAGATTTTGATTTGACCAAAACCTCACAAACATATGGTTTTTTGATGTGAACATCTGCCATATTAGCTTCAAGGTCATCTTCCAACTCTGCTGAGAAAACTTCGTAATTAAGATCTCTGTAGTAAGTTCCTTTGGAAGAATTCTTTTTATCCTTTTCTTCTTTGAGTATGGACTCAAATCTGCTGGCTCTGCCAGCCAACTCAAATAAGTCTCTGAACTTTATTCCTTTAAACCTCTTCCAGAGTTCAAAGTCTAGGCCATTAAGGGCTAGCCTAACATACTCCCTTTTTGGAAGAGAAACACGACACTTAAGTTTGGCCCTTCTGAATCTAGCAATGAATATTTCCACAAATTCATTAGCCATCTGGCATAACCAAGATATATCGGCCAAAGTTGCCTCTGATTCTGTCCAGTAGAACTGTGTATGGAAGAGCTCCTCCATCTGCTACCAAGATTAAACAAAATTTGGTGGTGAGTGAATATACCAAGAAAAGGCTGATCCCGTGAGAGAGTTTGGAAAAAGCCTTAATTTCAACCATGGACTGGCTCCTACTTCGCCACATTGAACAGTGAACCTGCCAATATGTTCTACAGTAGATTGGTTACCTTCCCTATTGAAAGTTACAAAATCTGAAACTTTGTACCCTCTGGGAAATTTAAATTCATCAACTATTTCTGGGTATGGCTTTCTATAAGCTGGTCGGGTTACTCGTCTGGCAGCTAAACCAAATTTCCGATCTATCAATTCTGTTAACTCTAGCCTCTATCCAGAAGAAGTGGTTAAGCCGGTTGATTAATTCCCGACGGCTGATTGGCTGCTGGTGGTAGATTATTTTCTGGCCAAACCAGTGGATTGGCCATTGGTTGCCCCACGGGTACCACAGGTGGTAGCACTAGTGGGAATGGTTGGTTATTCCTCCATCTTCCATAATTGCCCCCTGGTCAAGATAATCTCTTCCAGGGAAATTTGGAGGAAATACTTGTGGTCTTGGAGGTGGCTAGTACTGCAGCTGTGGAAACAGCTGTTGTACTGGTGGCTGTGGAAATAGTGGAAATTCCAGCCAAGTCACTAGAGGGTTTTGTGGAAGACTTGCTACAGGAGCTGGCTGAATAGACACTATAGGTGGAAGGTAGGGAATCGGCTGAGATACCGATTCTTGAGCACTCGAACTTCCAGCCTAAGCCGATCGATTATAAATGACAACTTATATAGCTGAGAGAGAGTCTGAGAGTTCTGAAAGAACTTATGATCCATGTCATCAAGGTGGGCAGATATCCTACCCAATGCCTCGGCCAAGGGTGCAACCAATGATTGCATCTCGGCACGTACTCCTGATTCTTCAAGACCAGGATTAGAACTTCCAGCCTAAGCCGGCTGAACTTCTTCTTCTAGCTCTTCATCGCCAGTTGTAGATTGACAGGTCGACTTTGATTTTGGCAGCATTGCAATCTTACCGGGGTCCAGCCAGGCGTGCCAATTAATGTTTCCACAAAATTGGGACACTTGGAATGCACAGGCGTGCCAGAATCTCAGAAGATTCAGAGAGGTCGAACTAAATGAAAATCCTTTTGCAGTTTCGGATTTGCCTTCGATGAAAGGACTTTTAGTTAAGACTACAATGCTATATAATGAATTGAAATGCAATACTGAAAGTAAGTGCATGAATGTAAACGAATTGAAATAAACTTGTATTGAATTTGCATGAATTGAAATACAAAGTATTGAATGTTGATTGATGTTGTTGAGAGAGTTTGCAATATAGCCCTAAGTAAACTATTTATAGGCATTACAAGCCTTACAAGAAGGACCCATGTCCTTTAAGCAATTGCCCACTTCTTTCTTTTTCTTTTTCTTTTTTGATAAGTAAAAAATATATTAGAAAAACGATCAAAAGGGGAACGTGTCCCTAATACAATTGCCCACTTCTTTCTTACAAGACACTTGTCTCATGTTCAGCTGCTGAATTCCAACTTCCAAACCCACGATCTATAAACTTCTTCCACTGCTGCCACGTGTCCCACATTCTTTAAACTGCTTACCTAGGTGTATATATATATATATATACACACACCACGTATTTCAAGTGCTACAGCTTCGTTCCTTTTTTGAAATGGATTCTGTGCATGCAACAAACCACGATCTCCTTATCCCTAGTTTTTAAGGACTACCATCCTTAGTCGTTCCTTGACTTTGGACTCCTTGAATATAGGGACTTCTAAACTGAGTTGGTAGTTTTTAGAAGTTTCATACATGTCCAATTTATTTGGCTAACTTCCTCCTTGATTTTAGGAAACAATCCAATCCCATGATTCATTGCCAGCTGTCATCATCTTGCCATATCTACCTTTCCTATTCTGGCAAATGTTTCACGCATGCTGGAATTCCTTTTCCTATTTCAGCATTGGACCATGATTTAGTCCACTTGTCCTCTTTTCTTTGCACCACATCATCATTGAAGTGGTTGCCCATTGGGCTGATACTTTTATGTGCCAACAATTTGTCACAGAAGAAATATATTGAGAAGGTGCTGGAACGCTTCGGTATGCAGGCATCAAAGCCTGTGTGAGTACTCCATTGGCTACCCACTTTAGACTTTCAGTACGAATGTCACCACAGACCGAGGAGGAGGTGGAGCATATGTCTCGTATTCCTTATGCTAGTGTAATTAGTTGCCTTATCTATGCTTATGGTGTGCACTAGGCAGACATTTCACATGCAATTAGTGTAGTAAGCAGATACATGGATAGACCTGGGAAGGTCCATTGGCAGGCTGTGAAGTGAATATTGTGATACTTGCGACTTGCGAGGTACTGCAGATGTTAGGTTAGTCTATGACAGAGGCAGCAATACATGTGGGAGTGTTACTAAATATGATGATTCGGATTATGCTGGAGAAGGTGCTAGAACGCTTCGGTATGCAGGCCTGTGTGAGTACTCCATTGGCTGCCCACTTTAGACTTTCGGCACGATTGTCACCATAGACCGAGGAGGAGGTGGAGCATATATCTCGTATTCCTTATGCTAGTGTAGTTAGTAGCCTTATCTGTGCTTATAGTGTGCACTAGGCCAGACATTTCACATGCAGTTAGTGTAGTAAGCAAATACATTGATAGACCTGGGAAGGTCCATTGGCAAGCTGTGAAGTGAATATTGTGATACTTGCGAGGCACTGCAGATGTTGGGTTAGTGTATGACAGAGGCAGCGATACGTGTGGGAGTGTTGCTGAATATGTTGATTCGGATTATGCTGAAGATCTTGATAGGAGGAGGTCCTTGACAAGGTATGTGTTCACTCTTTATGAGAGTGTGATTAGTTGGAAGGCGACTTTGCAGCCCATAGTTACATTATCTACTACTGAGGATGAGTACATGGCAGCTACAAAGGCAGTGAAGAAAGCTATATCGTTGAGAGGCTTGGTTGGTGATTTAGGCTTGCAGTAGGATGATTTGATTGTGTTTTGCGACAGCCAGAGTGTCATACATCTGATTTTTAATCACATGTTCCATGAGAGGACCAAGCACATTGATGTTAGGTATCACTTCATCAGAGATGTAGTTGCACAGGGTGCTATTATAGTGAGGAAGATTGGGACAACAGAGAATCCGGCAGATATGATGACTAAGGTCTTCCTACTCTCAAGTTCAGACACTGTCTAGACTTGATTGGTACTTGCAGTTGTTGAGGCCCTTAAGGGTATGTGGAGGTGGAGGTTGCGATAGGAGTAGTTAGAGATTATGGAGCTTGACATAATTTGAGCCAAGGTGGAGATTTGTGATGTTGTGACCCGAATTTGGTGCCGGGTCGCAACGAGCTTTGACCCGTTTTCTCATGGGTCGTGGACCCTAATTAGTACTCTCTTATAGTCTGATATATAAGGGCGTTTAGGGTTTGGAGTGGGTGTGAGAGAGACACTGAAATTCGTATAAAAATAGAGTGGAGTAGAAAACTTGTAATCTCCAATTTTATACATAGTGAAAACTTTCGCTAGATCTCTACCGTGGACGTAGGCAGTTGCCGAACCACATATAAATCTTTGTGTTATTTGTATGGTGTGTTTATTTTTCTGTTGTGTTGCTTGGTTCGTTGAGTTTGTCGTAACTGGTACTTTACAAGAATTCATGTATTAGCATGTTAATGCAAGGTTGAATTACACTGGCCTCCCTTGATGTTAGACATAATTACATTGACCTCCCCTTTGTTTTAAAAAATTACATTGACGTCCCCTGTTAGAAGTTTCCATTAGATGGCACTCACAGAACTTTTCAATTTACTATTTCCTAAGTTATTATTATAATTTTTAATAAGAAATGGAAATAGCATTGGTACTGCAAAAGGAAAAACTGGAATTTTAAATTCTAAATTGCTGATATTGGCAAAAATCGTTGTTAACCAGTTTTGCAGTTAATGGAGTTAATAATCTGTTGTAAACTATGTCTAATAGGAAAGATAAGTGTAATTTTTCAATTAGTAGTGGAAGTCCACGTAATTATGATAAATCTCAAACGAGGTTATTGTCATTTACTCTAATTGTAACTATGAATGTATTCATGTTTAAAACTACTACAATGAAAATTGTATTTAAAAATTGGATGTTAAAAGAAGCAACATGGAACATAGAAGATGAAATAAACTTAATGTGGAATAAGATGACTTCAAAAATAAAACAGTAGCAAAAGAAATCCTAGGGGAATCAAAAGGAACGGGACCATTATTTAAAGAAACTTGGTGGTGGAATGAACAAGCCCAAAAAGTCGTAAAAACAAAAAAGCAATGCTACAAAGTTTGGCAAAAACTAAAATACTCTATTTCCTGCAATTTTCAGTATCCTTTTGATATCCCACTCCAAACCCTAAGTGCCCTTATACACCGGGCTACAGGAGTGTATTAAACAGGGTCCAAGACCCGCTAGCATAAAACAGGTTAAAAAATATTTACTGCCAAAACAAAATTTTGGCCACAACATCACATTAAACCATAAGCTGCTTACAATAATCTTTATAGATCAGATCATAAGCTCTTCAAACTATGTAATTTATTAGTTAAATTATCTGCATGGTTTTTACTAATTAAATTTTCTGAGCTAGTAAACTGGCATTCTAATATTCTTCTTGTATGAATTATGTAACTTTAGAACTTAAGTTACATTTACAACTTACAACTCCAAAGATAAAATCAAATTGCCATTACCATACACATTCATTGTTGTTCAATTTTTAATAATAGTAAATTACTAATAGGAATATAATAATAATAGTATTAATAAGAATTAAAAAAAAAATTAATACAGATGGTCTTTCAAAACCATTCTTTTACCACAAACTGGAATTGAAGTTGCTGGGAGATGGTCTTGTATGTTGTGGGCTTAAGAATATTTTGTAACTTGGTTTCCTAAATCAAGGAAGAAAGGGGATCTGTAGAAAGTTGCAAAGGTTAAAGGGCTGGCCCACAGTTGACTCATTTTCTGATTAGGGTTTACTTCCTTTTCAACCAGTTTAGTAGACAAAGATATTCCTTGAAGCATGTGTAGAGTGTGGTTAAGTAGCAAATACATTTTGTAGGTATTGTTTTTTTGTGATCCTATTTTATTGTTGACGATCGACTTAATCTCCTGGATGTAAACAACTTGCCAAACCATGTATGTTCTAGGGTTTCTCTCTATGGTTGTAATTTTTTACCACTATCATATATGATTTTGCGGCTCTGCGTAGCATTAGTCAGTGATAAAATGTGGAAACTCTTACTGCATGCATTCATGCATCTTCATTCAGCCACCCCTGTTATTCAATCCCCATAGTGGAAATAGGTATAGCAAGAGGGAAAAGAAAAGAAACGATAACAACAGTTACGAGAGAAATGAAAAGAAAGGAGAGGATAGTGTTATGAAGGAAACAAAAGGAAAGGATGGTGTTAAATGTCAACACCTAATCATGTTTGGGGACCCAAAAAAAATTATTAATTTACTATTTAAAGGACGGGGGGGTATTTTGAATTTGTCCTTCAAAAAATTAAGGGTGAAATTGGAATTATAAAATTTTGATGGAACTTAAATCGTTTCCTTACATTTTCTCCCATTTAAGGGTAAACCACTTTTGGAGGGCCCTCTTTTTCCCTCTGTTTCCTTTCATAATTTTATAACAAACACCAGATAAGGTTTCCTCCCCATTCCCTTTCTTTTCTATCCTTCCATTTCTCTCAAACCAAATTGACCCTAAATGGTGCTTTAAAGCCCAAATTGTAAGAAAGACCAAGGCAAGATTACTGAAATTAAAGAAAGAAGAATAGATTAAGTTATGACTAAAAGACACAGAGATACAAAAATTAAGAATTCGCCTTTGACTTTTGCTTCTCAAAGTATCCATTCATGTACGCTATAAGACAAAAATACTTTCATGAAGTTTCATAAGTAATAAAATAATGTGCATGGTAAAGAAAGAACGTGGCATGTCTCAATATCACTATCTTTCTGAAATATAACATTATCTATCTTATTACTTCTCTCTCCCCCTTTCTGTCATAAATTGAAAAAAAGAAAAATAATAAGAAGCGATTGAATAAGAATATGCCAACAATACATTATGAATTAAGGACAAACTCCCACTAACTTCTAGGTATGAGTTACAAAAATTCAATCAATTTTTTTTTTTTTTAATTTCTGAATTTTTTTTCTGAAATCAAAGACTCAAAAAAATGATGTATCATGCATTTCCTAAAGAAATGCTTTTGATGAAAATTTAATAACACCTGAGGCTAGTATTTATGCACAAATCAATTAAGAGTTTTTTTTTTTTTTTGATAAGTACAAATCAATTGAGAGTTTATTACCTATTCTAGTCCCTATTATAGTCTCAAGGAAAATTAAAACAAAGTTTTATCCACATAAACAATTTTTAGTAATTTTTT
>JAOTQH010292289.1:0-19250 GCA_025631255.1 Cornus kousa | reverse complement strand
CTTGAACTTTTAGGAAGGTATCAGAAAAATTCAGAAGATCTCACAGGAGACATACTTCAAACACAAATTCCATTTCCACGGAACAAGCTTCAATAGTAGGACACATCATCTTCATAATAGCACACATCACCTTCAAGAGAGTAGCAACACACTTCATATTTCTTTTGTTTATCCACTATCAGCTTTTACTTTAGAGCCGCTTTATGAAAACAAAGCATGGGAGCGAAAGGAAATGATCAAGATGCAAAGAAAAATAATCTCCATGAATGATGGTCATAAAGAGATGGAGTAAGATGAGAAAAAAATATTAAGTCTTGGTATCATGCCCACATATTTAGTCAATGCTTTGCAATGTTCCTTCTTCCTTACGGATTCCCCAACACTAGCTATACAGCTTCCTAACAAATTAATTAAAATTTCTAAGATGTATTATATAATAGTACATATCATGAGTTGCCAATTATAGCATGGTGCTTTTCCACAATGCACAATCTTCCAGCGCCTTATAGTTAAGGTTTTGACCAATTAATTAAATTACAAAAAAGAAAAAGAAAAAATCCTTTATATTGGTTTTATTTGAAAAAAATATAATACTTGTTAGAATGTTATGTGTTCATTTTGAATTTTAAATATAAAAGAGGAAAAGGTATAAAAAAATTAACACATTCTCTGTTAAAATTCTCATTCTCTTAAACCTTTCAGTATACCCCAAGTTTTTCTTCATGCATAAAAACTAAATGTATCCCAGGCAGTCAAGATCTATTCTGATTTTTTTTTCTCTCATCATAATACATAGTATGCAGAAAAAATGTCAATTCATATCCATATCCATATTGTGAAGAAAAAATGTCAATTCATAGATAAGACCCCAAAGAGTTGTCTTTGTTTCATTTAATGGAAAACAGATTATCAATTGACCTGCTCAAGTCAATATGAGTCTTGGAAGTAATTTTTATTAGCAACCAAGAATATAAATAAATAAATACATAGATTTGTAATTACACATTCACCTATGTCTAATATATTTAAGGGAATTAGAACCTTAAATATATTATAGAGCTATGATTATAGAGGCTCAACCAGAAGAGTTCATGGACATGAGGACTACACATGCATAATAATGAAGTTAATGTATCAGAATTCCATCAAAATGCTTAATTGGAAAGCCAAAGATTTAAGCTTAAACCAAAGATTCTAAAGTGGAAGAAATTCCAAATCTGAAATAGGATTGCACAGCATATATATCAACAATAATTGATCCCAAGAGAGGGCAAGACAAATCCAGAAATAATCCACAAAATTATACGTATATATAAAGAAAAAGCAAAACCACCCAAAACAAATCCATGTGTCACAGTGAATCTGATCTAGTCAAATAGAAGGACAATTTGACAACGATTCCAAACGGAAAATTTTAATTAGGATTCTACTCAATAGACCAATTGAATAATAGTAATACTACAGAACAATATTCAAGCAATCACCAAGAAATCTATACAAAGTATTACAAACAAGAAAACCTGATTTTCAACTAAATCTCATAGCAATCACCAGATTCTCATGCCAAAACAAGAATATACAAAACCCATCAATAAAAGATGTAAGAGAGGATAGAGAGAGAGAGTCATACCAGGAGCGATTTTGAGGAGAGAGAGGGGAGGAGGGCAGTCACAGATGCAAGGTGGGCAAGAAGCAGAAGACGAAGCAACGTTTTTCAAATTCATGCTCTTTTTGAATTTCGAGTAAAGAGCAGGTCCAGAGACGCATAGAGCTGAAGCAATTGCAAAGACCACCAAACACCACCTAAACCAAGTCCCTGAACCTCGCCGAGAAGCTGCTCCTGACATCTCTCTCTCTCTCTCTCTCTACTCTCTCTCTCTCTAGAGTGGCTCTCTCTCCCCACCTCCAACACTCACTCAGATCTGTGAAGAACTTCAGTTCTTGAGATCTTTATATTTTATCTACATTTGCAATGAACTCTCAACTGTAAGTAAATCAGTTATAGTGATTCCTATTATTACATTACATCTACTCCGTAGATGCCCCAAACTGTAAGAAGACTGTTCACTGTTTTGTTTACAGTAGAATGTATTTTCAGTGTAAACAAGCTTATTTGAGCTTGACACGTGTCATGTCCTTATTGGTGAACTAGAGGGCAAAGTTGAGGTGGTCCAGGGTCTTTGATAACAGTCGATTTCAACCAATCATATCCTTGCTGCAAGTTAGGGTTTTAAGTTCTAATAGCACTACAGTCTCCCTCCTCAATAGTGGGCAATTTCTTCTCATATCTTCTCGCAAACCGGACTAATCCTCTCTCTGGTACGAACCCATCTCTCTCTACACACATATGTGTGCTGAAGTTCAGAAAAACAGAACTAGATTTTAGGGTTGTGAAACCAAGGAGTCAGCAAAGAAACCTGAAAATTATAGGGTTTGTAACAAAAGGAAGATTTGTTTTCTTAGTCTGTGCGCGTTTATACATATAGTATATGTATATGTTTGCTTACTACTACATATCAGGTGGTATATGATATTGCTTGTATTACGAGCTTCTGGGTTTTTAATATCATGATATGGTTGTTGGGTTTACTCCAAATTGTATATTTTATGGTATCTTTATGCTAAATACTTGTATTGATTTCACATTTACAGTTAAAATATGAGAGGTCTGTAGATACAAGCTGTTAATTTGGTGCTTTGTTGTTACTGGAGGAAGTGTAGACAATCATGGCAGATGAGGAGCCAAAGCCCCTAGCTTATATACCGGAGACGATATTGAAGAAAAGAAGGTGCAATGAAGAGTGGGCAATTAGAAGGAAACAGCAGTTGGAGCAGAAGATCAAGAGAATCAAGGGAGACAATTTTGTCATCAAGAAGCCTGAGCAGTTCATCAAAGAGCATCGAGACAGGGTAAGTATTAATTTCATTATCACAATGTGTTTAGTGCTTTAGATGCTGTTTTATTGTCAATTCCCTGCATTTTTATGTAGATTATGGTGCTCACATTGTTGATCCTCAGGAAAATCCTTGCACTTCTATTAATCAGTAATGATGACCTTATTGCTTGATACTTCCACAATTCGTTTGTGTTTTGATTGGCAATTCTAGAGGAGACCTATTTTTTTTTTTTTCTTTTCCGCCTACTTATTTTAAACTAGTAAAGTTAGTATTTTCTGTGGAAATTGTCAAGCATCACTTACAAAATTGAGACACACATTTGATAAATTGGGCATTAGTTTCTTTCATATACGTTACCAGCTTGTATTGAAGTGTTTCTGTTTAATGTTATCCTAGGTTAGGACTTGAGATATTCAATAAGAACTTAACATAGATTACAATAAAAAAATAATAATAATAATAAATAATAATAAAAAAGAAGAAGAAGAAGAAGAATAAGAAGAAGAAGAAGAATGGATTTAGAAGTTTGAATGTTTCTATTACTGAAACCGACCTTTGATATATTTTGATTTTTTTTTAAGAAAACAACTCCCTTTACATTTGTAAAATGCGAACATGTGTGTGATGGTCTTCTATCAGTGCCTTTCCATTCTATTCAAAAGTGGGGCCTTGGAGCCCCACTATTCCAAGAGGATATAGAGATTATCTGGGTCAAGCACTTGGTATATTGAGTATGGCAGCCATGCTATAAGGGCGTGTATAGGCTTGTTGGGTAGGGTTATGTATCTAGGCATTGGTTATTCAAATTTCACAATATGTTTCAAGTGGGAAAAGGGAATGAGGGAACTAACTCATAGCTCTCTCCCCATAGAACCCAAAAGCGGAGGGGGAAGAACATACAACGTATTGAATTTATTTATTTATTTATTTTTTGAATGGTCATACAACGTATTGATTGAATGACCCAATGTATACAAGGAAACACATGCCTTAGATTATGGAGTGCCCCGTTTACTCTGAACTTTATAGATGGCCTAGTGAGCCTGCCACTAGTATGTAATTATGTATCTATTCAGTATAGTATCATTTAATGTGTTTTGGATGTCTCTTGTGAAATAGTATTTTGTTCCTCTTCGTTCTTTGTTAGAGATGTCATTGGCGGAACCACATGATAATAAGCGTGTAGATGGTTGAACACATCAAATAATCATGTCATGATTATCTCTGTAACATTTACCATCTAGTTCATGGGATATATCTTGGTTATCTATGGAATTACATCCATCAAAAGAGCATACTGATAGCTGATCTTTTGGCATGTGTATCAAATTCTGAGATCTGTTAATTAATTACAAGCTTACTTATAGGGGTGGCAAAATGGTTCTTAACCGCCATCCCGTCCATATCCACCCATTTTTAACGGATTTGGGTGAACCATATTAAAATTTGGGTCAAAATGGGTTGTGAAAGTCAGACCCATTTTATAGAGGATTAAACGGGCATATTCAACCCATATTCCAGACCCAGATAGCTATTCTATACTGCCCGCACCCCTATCTCTCGCTCTCTCTAAATTCTCTCTCTCACAATCCCCTCTCTCTCCCCCTCACTCACTCTCTCTAAAAAGTTCCTCCCTCTCTCACCCTCTCTAAGATTCTCTCAATTTCCCCCCTCCTCATCTTATACTGCCTCACCTTCTCTATCTCTCTAAGAGTCTCTCTTACAATCCCCCTCCCTCTCTCTAAGATTATCTCTCTTCGGCTCTCTCACTATCCCCTCTCTCTTCGGCTCTCTCCATAGACCCACTTGAAGAAATTGGCTTATGTAAACCAATTTCATTTTAGGTGTTGGGTTGTTTATAATAGCACTGGCTACCTAACAGGTGGCAACGCGTGCCCGATTAAATTGACCCATAATGAAATTGGTGAATTAGTGGCTAATGGTAGTATTACCAAATACTGTCATACCCCTTCCCCTCTCAAAATTGTCTATTCTTTTAACTAAAGATCCAAATTGGAACTTTGTTAACGGGTCAGATCTTTTGTAAACAAGTCAGGTCCTTATAAATTGGTCAGCTTTCCAACTTGAACTTTTATATTCGGATTTCATAAAATTAATTTGGAGAGAGAAATAATTTAAAGATCCATTGGATCTTTGTAAATGAGTCAAATCCCATGTAAATGGGTCGGACCTTTTATAAATGGGTCGTGTCCTTTTAAACAGGTCATCTTATTGAACTTTTAACTTGAGATTTTATAAAATTAGTTTTCGAAGAGAGAATTTTAAAATCCAAATCGGGTCCTTATAAACGGGTTAAGTTTGCTAACTTCAACTTTTAGCTTCATATTTCATACAATTGATTTCTATAAAAGTTTATTGGAATTAGGCCACATTAAGAATGGATTTTACATTTTATTTTTTATAAAAATGGTCCATCGGGTCAAGATTGGTTGACCCAATCCATATTTGACCCAGCATTTGTATCAGGTTAAATATGGGTCGGCTCAACTCATCTTGACCTGATGGACACTTTTATTTTGAAAAAGAAGCAAAATTCATTCTTAATGTGGACAATTCCAGCAGTTTTTTTTGGAAATTTGAAGCTAAAAGTTCAAGTTAGCAAAGCTGACCCATTTACAAAGATCCGATTTAGATTTTAAAATTCTCTATCGGGAAATTAACTTTATGAAATCTGAAGTTAAAAGTTCAAGTTGAAAATTGACCCACCCATTTATAAGGGCCTGACCCATCTAGGATTAAACCCGTTTACAAAGATCCAATTGGGATCTTTAAATTCTCTCTCCAAATTAATTTTATTAAATATGAAGATAAAAGTTCAAGTTGGGAAGCTGACCCATTTATAAGGACTTGGCCGTTTACAAATATCTGATTTGGATATTTAATTAAAGGAATAACGGCATGAAGACAATTTTGTGAGGGGAAGGGGTATTACAACATTGGTTACTACTGCCATTGACCACGATTAACCAATTTCATTCTAGGTCAATTTAATCGGGCATGTGTTGCCAACCTGTTAGGTAGCAGTGCTATTAGAAACTTCCCAGCACCTAGAATGAAATTTTTTTTTTTTTCTTTCCTGGAGTGATATTGGTTTAAATAAGCCAATTTCTTCGAGCAGGTTTAGAGAGGGGGGATAGTGAGAGAGCCGAAGAGAGAGAATCTTGGGGGGGGATCGTGAGAAGCTGAGGCAATATAGGATAATTTTAGAGGGAGAGAAAGGGACTTTTTAGAAGGGGAGAGAGAGAGGGTATTGTGAGAGAGATGGGGGTGAGGGCAGTATAGAATAGCTATCCGAGTCTCTTATATAATGGGTTGAATATGGGTACCACATTCAACCCGTTAAATCCTCTATAAAAATGGGTCTAACTTTCACAACATATTTTGACCCATATTTTAATATGGTTAACCCAAATCCATTAAAAAGCGGGCAAATATGGGTGGGTTAGGAACCAACCCCTACCTACTTATTCTATATGACCCTCACCCTATTGATTATTTTGTTACCAAAAAAATAATAATAATACCCACTCTACATATCTGCATGCCCACTCTATATGTGCATGTTATTTCCGTTGGCTCAAACACCTGAATTCTGACATCTGTTTTTTTGACAAGTCTCCTGAATTCTGACATGTTAAGCAGTCAGTTGAAAATCTGTCTAGAATCCAGATGGATTTTGTTTTCGTATAATGTCTATATAAATTCCAATTTGGTCTACAATATATCATCAAATTTCTCCTACTATGCTCTTTTAAACTCAGGAATTGGACCTTATCCAAATGAAACACAGGGGAAAGCGACAACTACGGTCATTGGTCACACCAGAATCCAAGCTGCTTTTCATCATTCGTATCCGGGGGTGGGTTATTCCTGTTATGGTTGCAATAATTTTGCCTGCATGTATGTTTTGTATGATTTTTTTTTTTTTTTTCTTTTTTGTTCGGACATTCCCCAAATAATTTCAGAAAAAATGACATGCATCCAAAAACGAGGAAGTTGTTATACTCTCTGAGACTCAGGAGAGTCTTCAATGGTGTCTTTGTGAAGGCAAACGAAAGGGTGATAGAAATACTGCAAAAGGTGGAACCATTCGTTACATATGGGTAGGACAAACAACTCTTTATTTTTATAATTTGCTGCAAATAATATATGCTTGCTGTTCACAAAAAGGAATTAAAAATTCTTTAGTGGTTGCTTTCATAATTTTATTATGATTTACAATCTGTATAGCTTCGCCACAAAAAATCTGCTTATGAAGATGATAGAACGACCTAACTTGTTTATGTGGCTGCACCTTGATTGGTTTTCTACTATACGTATATGTTTATCAGAGTAGAACTTCTTCATTAGCCTAGTTGGCTTACTGGTTTTCTTAAATGGGTGGAATCCTAACTTTAAAGAGACAAATTTAGAACTTAAGTTCAAACATATAAACGTGGAAATTTGTCATTTAAAGTTAACGTAATCTTCAAGTGGCTGAAATCCTTAATATAAATGTGGAAATGCTGTCACTTAATATTTAACCTTTCTTAGAAATAATTAATTGTAAATTGTTGAATCATTATGTTCTAGACTGTGTTACCCAATACTCTACTGCTCTGTTCCCCTCAACGTACAACATGACATGGATATGGGTATGACATATGTGTCTGACACGTACCCAAATCAGATTCCTATGAGATGGGCAGAATCTCTCCACTATTAACCACATTTCCACATAGTTTCATTTAATTTAAATTATAATCAAGTATTTTAAGAAATAATAGCATGATACATTACATTTTTTTTCCCGATAAGTATGATACATTGCATTTTAAGTTGCACGTCAAGTTTTTAAGTATGCAGAACATGTCCACACACCCGTATTTAAGTTTTGGATACATTTCAAGCTGAGTCCCCGTACCCTAAAATTTGCGATTAGGGATGTCTGACACTCAGATGCGTACCCACACCCGAACAAATACCCAACTCAAAGTAATATAGGTTCTAGGGCTACATAACAGTTCACAAGCTTAATTGAGTTGAATATTGTGTTATTTAAGCTGTCAATTATGTGTTGTTTAGGCCTGCGAGCAACCTTAAATGATCTTACGACAATCAAAGCTTGAGGTGCTTGCAAGTGGCTTATATAAAATAAGTTTACCTACCATCATTAGGAAAATAATCATCTTTCTTTTTACCCTGATAGCATCGCTAATGATATATTTGAGGTTATATGCTAAATTTGAGGTTTGGAGACAAGCTCTATGATCTCTAGTGTTTAAGGTTAATACGACTAAAGCTAACTATTTGGAATGTCACTATAGCAAAATTAGTAATACAAGTGAGAATATAGGATAAATCGAGGTTTAAAGAGAACAAAAGGTGAGCGACTCCATTACAGCATTTCCTTAACTTGATAATTCACAATGATGTAGTGACTGGAGGTGATGTTATGTTACTCATAGAATTAAAATATGATGGTTTGAGTGGTTTTTCACTAAGTTTGATGTAACCAAAAATAGCTCTAATATTAAAGGGTAAATTTTATTAAATGGTTACTAAAAGATCTATGTTTCATAAAGCATAGACCGTCAGGTGGTTAAGAAACATGTTTTGTAAAATACTTATCAAAGGACACACACACACACACACACACACACAAAAGAAAAGAAAAGAAGCATGTTTGTAAAATGAGCATGGTCGAATTTCGGGTGTGGAGATGGATATGTGGCAGTGCGATAAAGGATAATTGAAGGGACAATGTTAAGGGAAGGCTAAAAAAGGAAATATCATTGGTTGAGATGGTAGAGAAGGATATGATTGAATATGGTTTGTCTGAAGTTTTGGCGTTATATACAGCAGTATTTGGGGCATTGGTATGTTGAGTTGAATTATACAGTCTAATGGGCAAGTGCTGCTGTGGTTCAAAATTGAGAAAGTTCTGATATTCAACTGCAATACAAGTACTTAAGTTTCTTCTATTGTTGATTACTACTGAGCCGTGTTGTTCAATACAAGTACTTAAGTGTTTGATCACACAAATTTATTTATTCAATAGTGTGACACTAATTGTTGGTACCGGGCAACAACAACCAATTATGCACCAAAAGATGTTTATCTCTGTGCATTCCTTTGCCTCTTAGTCTTGAAATACTCATATCTGGGAGACTTCCTGAAAGGTTATTACGTAAATACCTGAATCCTCAGAGCAACCTTGCATTTTACATCTAACGTAAGATTAGCCAAATGTTGTTCATAATACATGGTCTTTATGAGATTCTACTTCTGTTTGGTGATATTAAAATCTCAACAGTGTCTTTACAAGATTTTACTGTTTTTGTAGGTATCCTAATCTCAAGAATGTGAAGGATCTGATATACAAAAAAGGTGTGGTGAAAATCGACAGGCAGAGAGTTCCTTTAACAGACAATAACATTATCGAACAGGTATTGCTTATACATCACTAAGTTGTGGCACACCCCCAGTTACTTCGCTGTGCTGCCAAGTTTTATTCATGTTCTCACGCAACTTTCTTTTGCTTCTTTTGAAGGCACTGGGGAAGCATGGCATCATATGCATAGAAGACATCATAAATGAAATTGCTAATGTTGGTCCACATTTTAAGGACATTAGTAGTTGTTTGTGTCCCTTTATGCTCAACAAACCAGAGAAAGCATTGCAAGGGAAGAAAAGGCTATTCAAGGATGGGGGAGACGCAGGAAATCGCAAGGATCACATAAATGAATTGATGGGCAAGATGAATTAGCATAAAGAAAAAAAAAGAGTCTTACATGAGATCATATTTTTAGGTAGTTCATGGCTTGCATTTTGACCTCAAATAACCTGTGGTGGCATGTATCTCAGTTTTGATATAATCATTTATCTTGGTATTTTAGTTGTAGAAGTAGTGTGACAGTTGATAGCTTTCAAGTGAATTTATGAGTTGTAGAATTGTGATCTAATTAGTTTCTAGTGTCTAATACTGCAATTATCGAAGTTAAACATGAGGATATTTTTCCCGTTCGTGCTCCTATTTAAATCACCTTTTGGGGGGAGTAGGATGGATTGTAATGGATATTTGCTCACTACTTTTCTTTGATACCAACATGATTGATAGATAGCTTTTGACATTGTTATGTTTGGGTTGATATTGATTAATCTACCTTCGGATGGCTTTTGAAATGACTGTTGAAAGAGTTAGGGAAGCTGCAAATTTAAATGTTAAGGCGAATGCTATGTTTGGCGGCACCGAATCAAGGTTTTGAATCTGGAATATGAAAATATAGTATAAACTTCATCTAATTTCAAACTTGAAAAATCTAACACAAGGACAAGAATATTGTGAGTTGTATAATTAAAAATGTATATTGTGTAATCTAAAATTAAAAATGTATATAATACAAAAATTATTATTATTATTTTTTTTCAAATTAAAAAAGTTTCAAGTTTTATATTGTGTAATCTAAAATGTATCTTCTTGAACGAAAATAATCAAATTATTATTTTCACCTTCAATCATAAATGACATTTTTACAGAAATAATTTGAATAAATAAGATTCACAGTATCCTTTATATGGATATGTATTGAGTATACATACATTTGATAAAATCGCAAATCGAGTTAGGAGATGATATAAAAACAGGTGTAAAGATTTTGCTTGGAATTTTAGCTTAAATCTCCAGCTAAAGAATACTTTTCCAAACAAGAATCAATTAAGAATCAGACTCTTAATCGGCCTAGGCCAATCCGCCGAGGAACATCTAAACCTAAATGCAAAAGAGAGGTGGTGGCATGCAATTAATTTTTTTGGGGTTTATTTTAAAATCACCCTGTATTTTAATGCAAAATGACACATCTAATGAAGGTATGGGTATTTATGACATTTAGTTTAAAATTTTTTTAAAAAAAAGAAAAGAAAAAAAAGGAGTGCATTTATATTTCGGCTTTCAAAACTTGAGTTACGTGCCGACATCTTCGCAACTGCTTCTCTCTCTCTCTAGCTTTGAATTCTCCTATTTGTGCATTTGAAATGGAGAACGGAGACAACTGGTTAGCCCCAGACAAGCTCTACCACGTCCTCTTCTGCTTTTCCATTACTATTATCGTCTCACTCCTTGCGACCCGAACCCGCTATCCGTTTCTCCGCCGTCGGAGCATCTGGGTTGGTTCCATCGCTTCACTCGCTGCCGGCGCCGCCAAAGAGGCTGCCGACGAGTTTGGTTTCTTCAAATCCGCCGGAGCCTCCACCAAAGACGCAGTTGCCGACCTACTCGGCATTCTGCTCGCTGCTCTCGCTCTTTCCCTATCTACATCACTCTCTTTCCGCTTCAAACCCGATCGATTGGGTAAAGATCCAGGATTTGAGATGGTCTGATCCGTTAATTGGGTCTCAATGGGTTCGTGTAGCTGTGCAATGGGGAGTATTGAGGTTAGTTTGATGTAATACAGAAGATGGGTCTGTTTGGTTTATGAAGTAAATTATATGAGAAAAAGAAACACTTTTTGATACTCAAAGCTGTCTTTTGAAGTTGGTTATTATTTTGACATACAAACGATGAATATCTAAAAAAAAAAAAAATCTGTTTTACAGTTTTGGTTTCACAACTTGTTTAGTTAAATCAAGAAAGTATTACATAACTTTCAAAAAAAGTAATTTATTTTCCTCAGTTTTCTCAGCAACCAAACGGAGGAGTAGATATTTTGATTATTCTGCGCGTTATTTTAATTATAATGTTTCCTTTGGTACTGATTATGTTATTATGAATATATGTGGATTATACTTTTTGTTTTACTGAGCTTGTTTGATGTATGATGGTGCAAATTACCAATCTGGTTCAATTTAGAAATTAGAACAGATTAATACTTTTTTAAGCCTTTCTTATTTCATTTTAATGAATGAGATAGTATTAGCTTCAATAAGGAACTTGGATTTTGTAAATATTCACTTAATGCAATTGGTTTATTTTCTCATATGGAGAGAAGTTTTGATACTTTAGAAGTGAGTTAATGCTGATATTATCCATATTAAAGAAAGAAAAGGAGAAAGTGATTCGGTGCTGATATTGCTTAGGCATGGCCGTATGGGATGGTAAATATGCTAGAAAAAAAGAGGGCTAATTTCACACAATCTGCTCTAGAGAGGGATGTGGAGAGGAAGATAGACACTAAGAAATAGAGGGCTAATTCCGTGCTTTTTGTTCACTACGGTAATTGTTTGATGCATATTATTTCAATATCAAATTTATTAGAAAGTGATTGGTAAAAGTACAACTATAATTCTTTAAAATATGGAGAGAAAAAAAAAAAAAAGAAAAAGAAAAAGAAAAAGAAATTGGATTATTAGAGTTGAAAACGATGTTTGATTTGGTTTATTTTGCCTGTCCAACAAAGGAGAACCTTGAGAAAAGGTTGATTTATTTATTTATTTAATTATTATTTTTTTTTTTTTCCTTCCCTTCTTTATTCCTCTTCCTCTTCTTATTTTTCTTCTTCAATAGTTTAGACTTGGGGATAAGATAGCCATGCCCTGCTCATGTCCTGCACTCATATTCGAGTAATGTTGCATTGACATGGTTATCCTAAGGTAAAGCGACAGTGTCCGGGCAAAATAGGCCTGACTAAGATTTTAGTGCTAAATGAATCTATGCTTTGACGCAAGTTATAAGATTGTCTAAACTTCAAAGATATTGTGTGGTAAAACAAGAACTTTTAGAATTAGATCGAACACATCAATGAGAAGTTAGAGTTATCACTGACCAGGAGAAGATGTTTTAGTGATATGTGTGGATGAGAAGAGTAACATGCGCCAGATTAAGGGTATTGCAGCAGAGAAAAAAGCCAAAATGATGTGGATTAAGGTTGTGAGAAAGACATAGTGGTACATGGTTCAACCAAAGGTAATGGTGGAATAATGGTACAAGATTTTTGTGGAAAGCTCTAAATAGTGGGGAGAAAAGTTTAATTGAGTTAAATAAAGCAAGTTAATTATAAAATTGGGTCGAAACTATTACATATCAAATTAAACAAACTCAATTTGTAGAAACTAAGTTGACTGATATATACACTGTAAAAAAAAAAAAAAAAAAGAAAAAGAAAAAAAGAAAAAAGAAAAAGAAAAAGAAAAAGAAGACATTATAAATCACTCTTGTATCACTAAAATCAAACTATTACAATTTCCTTGTGATATGAATTTTATTACTTGTTCACAATTTGGTGGTGAACCCAACCTGTCCTTAAACCTAGTTTCCTTGTGAAAGATATGCATGTTGTACCTTAATATTACTTGTTCACCATTTGGTTTTATGTGGCAGGATGGAGCGGACGCAAAAGGAAATAAATAAGATCTTAATTTTTTAATTGATAAATTATAATATAATTACTGCTATTATATATGTCCACATATACACTGTATAATGAGTGGGAAGAGATTGAGAGAGATGGCATAGAGAGGTGGAGTAGTTATGCGTGTGTGTATCTCTGCAACTGAAGAGGGTGGGGCATTTATGTGTGTGTATCTCTGCAACTGAAGAGGGAGGTGCATTTATGTGTGTGTATGTCCTTTACTTAGCTGCTATATTGTAATGGTGACTTGATGGAGGGTAATCTTTGTAACATTTTTGGATACTATAAGGTAATCGATTATACAACGTTGCCTTAGTATAGGGTTTTTATATGCACCATATAAAAGCTAGAGGGGTGTTTTTTCTGCAATTTACCCTATATACTTAAATTGAATATGTTACGTCGCTACTAAATCGCAAATAGAAACCTAGATGTAGTACTATAGAAAAACCCACAAAGGGTCTTGATATTTTACGACCTAAAAAGAAGTTAAAAAGAAACATATATGTAGTTAACCCTATTCAGTGTTTTCATATCTCCTCTTAAGCAATGTTCACCCACCAATATCATACTCCCTCCCTATAAATATATATATATATATATATATATATATATATATTTCATTTTTAGTAGCTAGTTCGATATGTTTATTTGAATTATACAAATGGTAACATATTTTCTTTTATTTTTAGTCTTTATGCTCCCACCAGATCTCCATTGTGAAGTTCCCTATGCTATATTGACCCTTTCATTTTATAACATTCTCAAGTGTTCCAATATGACCTGTATTTCCTTGTGCAGCTCTGATGATGGCACCTAAGGATTTCTGAGGCTATGTGCCATTGAAGGCTTGTCTGAAGTTTTTGGAGGAAATGGTAAAACCAAGCCCTGTAACCCTTCTCTCTCTTCCCCACCCCCCAAATCTCACTCCCACTTTCAGTGTAATATATTTCTTGGAACTTTTTAAATCATAGCACCTCCATTATACCCTTACGAATAATGAAATTCATAAACCATATTAACTTGCATTACATATGATCAAACAAGTCATTGATTCATAAATATGTTACATATTTGTCGAAAGAGAAAATAATTACCTAAATAAGAATGCTTTGTAAAAGCCCCCAGGTTCTTGAGTCTGTTACATTTCAGAACCCACACAAAAAAGAAGACAAAATAAATATTTCACCCAGTCCACACTTCCAAATCTCCTCTTATATAAAGGTCGAGCACCAATCAATATACTCTAGTTTTTTTTATTTTATTCTAGCTTGATCTAGATATTTGATATATGCATGAAGGATGGCACATTTTATTTTTATTTTAATATGTCTGTACCCACCAGATCTCCATTGGGCAGAACTCTCTGCTCATGTTGAACTGTTTATTTTATTACATTCTCAAGTCTTCTAATGGTTATATCTAACTAGTGTAGGTCTGAATATATCAATTGATCACCTTATGAGGCTTTCAGCTGTTGAAGGCTTATCATGTGTAGTGCCATCTATCTCAGGCAGTTTCACAGCAGAGTAAGCACCCGCCCCAGCTAGTGTCCCAAGGAAGGGAGCAGTGAAATAGACCCATATGGCTTCAAAGTTGTTTGCAGCTATGGCTGGCCCCAGAGTTCTCACCGGATTCATTGAAGCTCCTGTTGCTTTCCTGTACCATTATAAAAAAGAGAAAAGGGCTCAATAGTAGGAAATCATTCTTGAAATTCTCTTCTTCTTTTCATTTGTATCATTTTTAGGCCTTTTGGATGCTCAGGATTTGAAATGATACTCCTCTTTAAATCAGAATTATTTTATTTATTTATTTTTTTTTTTCATCCTCTTATCTTATTATTGTCATAGCATGAAAACAATTGGTACCCACCACCTTGATAGGATCACTTAGCTTAGCTCGCTATATAGACCAAAAAATATTTGATTGATGAATTCCAACCGTGACATTGGCATCTACTTTTTTTTCCTTTCCAGATATTCTGTGAAGTTACTTCACCATGTGAGGTTTGTGGCACATTAGGTATTGGCTTTTAATGCATCATATAGCTAAGTCCTTATCATTTTTTTTTATGTTGATGTGACCCTGGCATGGCAAGAAGAGGAAAAGCTTGCAGGAAGAAAATGGGTGTCATTGTTGGGCACCAGATGTGTACATAACTGAAACTATCAAGACCTTTAGCATTCTTTTTCAAATCTAAGAATCCAAAACTTGCCGGAAACGTAAAACGAGGCATGTCTTGGACAGCCACGACTGTTACGATAAAGTGAATCCATGTGGAGTCCATCTCTTTAATGGATGAAAATAAATAGTCGTGCAAAGAATAAAGTATTCTACCATCAAGGATTGTTGCCTAGTGGATCTGTGGCAGGTGAGGATTCAAGTTTATAGATATATAGCCCAATGTGAAGCCCTAGACAGAGAGATGATGCAAGTGAGGGAGGGGACCTGGCTATACACGTGTGGTTGTTGGCTGTACACGTGTGGTTGTTGAAAAGTATTGATATATATACACCCCAAATTTCTTACTTACCAATTTTTTCATAATTCTAATCTGAGTTACAGAATATATTATAGGGCATTGACAACCGGGGCATGTGTTATTTCACTCCATTTGAGTGTTCTGGAACTGCTACTGTTGACTTTTCCAAGTTTTCTTGGAGGATGATAGTAGTATCGTTTGGTTGAACTATTTGTTTAAAGCTTGGACACGAGGGTTAATGACAAAATGGGTGTGCGTATTACTTACTTGTCAAGTGAGAAAATAAAATTAAAAAAAAATGGTATAAAGTATTGTACATGTGAAAGAGATCTGACGTTACCCTGCAATAAGTGTGTTGAGCATGACGGTGGCTCCCACCGCGATTCCTGCAAGCTCTCCCACCTGCAATGCAAAAACGAAGATGGACCACAGCAGTCACCTTAGAAGATGCCTAATTTTTCATTTCACAAATCACCTCATAAATCATTTATTTGCATAGTCTATCAGGTGAGTTTGCTTCTTTGGATTACTCGTGTCTTTAACCGTTGGACTAAGACCCAACGAGTGAGGCAAGCTTCAACCATTGGTTGAAAATCCAATGAGTGATTGTGAGAGTGCCATCTTAATAGACTCTCTTTAGAAATTATTCTACCTAAATTGTGTGAGGAACTTTACCTACCGTCTAACTCACGCTGACTAGCATAAAGATGCATATTAAAGTTAGAGAGTAAGTTTAATTTAACGTGGGTTAGTCTCTAGTCTTTTCTTTGCATCGAGTAATAATGTCCTCCTTCATTTCAGTGGCTAGGGGAAGATGCCCTCGAGTGTTTTGTCGTGGGAAAGTGTTTGTTGAAAAGAAATAAGACGAAATAAAAAGTTGTGTTCTGTTGTGTTGAAAAGAAATAAGATGGAATAAAAAGTTGTGGATGTAGGTTAGCCCACGTCACCTTGGCTAAAATTAAGCCGATCCCACGTCAATACCAACTTCGAGTAAGAAGACAAAATGACTAACACCTTGTCGATGATATGATCGGTGGGCCTTGAATCTCGATCCGATGAAATCACGAATTGTCGATCAATAGGTCTAGAACCTCGATCCGACCCAATCACAAATTGTCGATCGACGAACCTTGAACCTTGATCCGACTAAATTACGAACTGTAGATCAACTTGCCTAGAACCGAGTAATGATAGGACTCTTCGAGACTAGGGAGAATACAAAAGAGACTTTGGAATGGAAGATAGAAAATTAGCAAAGTTTTGCTAAAGCAAGACCCAATGGGAGGATAAGAACAACCACCTTTACAACTAGCCTCATTTGGGTCATTCTATCCATCCTTCTGAATTTCTCATATTGTTTTAGTGATGTAGCCCAGACACTTTGACTATTCAACAATCCTCGAAAAACAGGTACATACAAAAGCTATGGAAGAATTACTTACAGCTCTTGTGTCAGTTGCAACTGCAGTTACAACAAACATGAGGATGAAGGAAATGATGAACTCGAGAGCAAAAGCTTGGCCATAGGTCACTGAAGGGACAGTGACTCCACCACCCATTGTTGGGTGAAAGATCCCCTTGAGAGCAAATGCTGCACACAATGATGCAATCACTTGTGTCCCAATGTACACCGGCACCTACCAAAAACATTGGACAACCCTAATATCAGTCTACAAGAATCTGGGATGATATATGATGATACTGGGGGTTCAAAGTGCAGCGTCTAATTAATCTTACATGTTTCCACGGGAAGTGCTTGAGGGTAGCAAAGGCAATGGTGACAGATGGGTTGAGATGGGCTCCCGAGATGTGGCCGGTCGACAGTATGATGATCATGACAGCAAGACCGTTGGAGGCAGCAAGGCCGACGAGGGTTTCAGAGCCTTGTGTCTTTTGGTTCACAATGGATGTTGCTGTCCCTGCAAAGATGAGCATGAGGGTGCCTATGAACTCAGCCCCCACCTGGTGTTCGGCATCAACCCATTATACAAAAACACAAAATTAAGAGTAAGTCCTCATTTTGAGCATTATATAAAAATACATACATAAATATATGCAACCACACACATTTAAAGAATTCCCACTTGATTTTTGGGATGCACGTACAGGTTCGGATTGAATCAATTTAGGAGTATTTTGGAACCAAACTAGGTTCCATAAAAATTTGGAATCAAACCGGATCCTCTCACCTTTCGTGCGAGGGAGACGGGAGGAGGTGGCAATGAGCATGAGACAGTAGGCAAGCTACCCTCTTCCAAGGTCCATGCTTCCACACTAAAGCACTTGCAGCTCTTGAGAAGAGATCTTCTGGCATTGCCACTTCTCTCCGGCTTGAACCCGCCAAAGAGAGGAGCCCCAGGAGTCCCTGGAGTTGCAGGTGTTGATGGAGCTGAAGCAACATCTTCAGAGTCCATCAATACAAAGAAAAATATAATTAAAGAGAGCGAACAAGAGTAGTTAAAGAAGCTTAAGCTTCATTGAGCTCTCTCACTTCTTTGTCCTCGTGCTTCATGTGCAATGCGTATTTATAATATCAAGGTGAGGTGTTGACTTGGAGATTCCCCAAGACAGAAAGAAAGAAAGAAAAGAAGATAGTGGATGAAATTAATGTGTTTGAGAGTGAAAGTAGTGGCTTTGGAAGTGGACGGTGGGACATTAAGCATATTGATTTTTTTTTTTTAAGAAAAAAGCTTCGAACTACGAACACCAGTCGTGGTTTTTCTGTCCCTGCCACTTAACTACTATATATATATGTATATATGTACACATAGACATTGTGTGTGTATATATTTATGTAGATACATATAATGTATGTCTGCACATAATTGTGGAGTAGACATGTATGTACTGAATGACTGCATTCACTCAATTATGGAGAGGACCCACGTAGTTGTCAAAAGTGAACATTTTTGGCGTCACAATTTTCATAATTGAGAGAGAAACTCGTGGAATTTTTAGGTGCAGTGTCGAATTTATAGTAAGAAAATAAAATTTATAAAACTTAACGAAAAATAAAATATATTTTATAGAGTATATATTTTTTATAAAAATAATAATAAAAAAATTTGGGGAAAATGAGAAAAACAATATGAAAATATTTGGAAAATTTAAAGCTTTTTTTTCAAAACATGGGGCTTCCAATAAAAAGTCCTGAAAGCACTCACAATTTATATATTTCCCCTTCCAAAGAAGTTTTATCTTCTTTAATTATATAGTCTCAAAAGTCATTCACGGTAGGTAAATTGCAAAGAGGTAGGTTCTTTAATTTAATTTTTTTAAAAAAAAAAAATTCCTTTTACTTGTAAGGTAGGACTTGCTTTTTCTTTTTTTTCTTTTTTTCTTTTTTTTTTTTTCACGACTATAAAGTCATGGTAGGTAATCTTTTTCTTCACTTTTTTTTTATAAAAAAAAAAATTAATAATATTGTAGGGCCATGCATCATTTTTGTTCCATGGTTGTAAAGTAAGGCTGTATTTAGTAATGAAAAACGTTTTTTTGTTTTCTGTTGTCAACCCCTAAAAAAG
>JAOTQH010291657.1:0-19319 GCA_025631255.1 Cornus kousa | reverse complement strand
ATTTTATGTATCTTTTCAATAATGTCCTTGGAGTTTAAATTTTTAAATTTGAATATTCAAACTTAGAAGGGCAAATTAGTAATTTTTTAAGGATACAAGGCCGGTCCCATGTTTTCTTAAAAATTTGTACTTATCAAAAGTGATATCTAAATTAGGACAGAGTGAGTACAAAATTATAAATATTATTGAACTTATTAAAATATATATATATATATTATAAATATTAGTGGATATAATGATAAAAATAATTAAAATTTTATCTTTTCTTATCTTCAAAGGAACATATCAAATTATAAGTTCTTTTTTATTTAATCGAATAAAAAGAAAGAAATACACAATTTGTTTAGTTGGTTTTGCTATCCTTCAAAAGCAGTATTTTTTATAAAATTTTATTAATACTAGATTTATTTTATGTATTCACAACATTCAAAATATTTAATTCAATCCTCATCTAAACAAACCTTGGGATATCGAGAATGGTTTATAAAGAGAAATTCACAAGTACACCTTGGGATATCGAGAATGGTTTATAAAGAGAAATTCACAAGTACATATTTGTACATATTTGTTGTGCATTAAAACGATATCGTGTTGAATGTTAAGCTACACAATTTTTCTCAACAAGCGTTATTTTCACGCTTCGAGTGTGTTTTTGTTCTCACGCTCCGCACGCGTTCTCATTCAAATTTTTATTGCTCGACTTAATTATATTGTTCTCACATTCCCGCTCTTTATGTGACTTAGGTTGAATGTAACATTATTATTTAAGAAAATGTAACATTTATAATTTGAAAATACTTTCTAATGAAAATTGAGTAATTTTTATTTGTTTTGATATAAAATAAAAATATATTCCCTTCCTTTCATCTTTTTATTTTCAGATGTTCCAAAAAATTTGTATCGTTCCAAAATGAAATATGTTATTTTTAAAATTAAATGTACTATTTTTATAATATTTTAAAATTATTTTTTTAATTAAACAAATGTATTAATTACAAAAGAAATTATTTTATCTTTTAATAAGGGTATGTTTGAAACGTCACCCTTATTAATATAATAAAAAAGTACTTTGCGAGCGAGGGAGTAAAAATGTAAAAAAGGTCTGTGATGTACTACTTCTGGTCCCATTAATGGCATCAAGATGGACAAAAATGTCCAACAAATGACATGATGCTTCACAGGGCAGCTTCAATGGGGGAAGTGAGAGATTCGACAGAGAGGCATTGGAATCTCATGCTCGCATGTGTACGGTATTTGCATCACATTCCATCACCCGAGCTCTGATCAGACCGTTCATTATTTTGTGGTCCAATGGGTTGGCACCGTCAATTCGTTGGGATGTTCATTATCCTATGTGATCATGATGCCCCAATGCATACAGTGAATATATATATTCTCTCTCAGAATGAGCCAGACAAAGTGGGCTGGATTGAACACTGATGGGACATCAGATACAACAAAAATATGATCTATTTCCCACTTTGATGGGCCTTACTCACAGATGGATTTGTGAAATTTTAATTTTAATTTTTTATTTTTTTGCCCAAATACAAAACTACAACAACGACAAATACAATTTCTGGCCACCAGCTAATTTATAATATATATATATATATATATATATATATATTACACAAATAGGAATAATAATTTGTGAGTGGGAATTAATTAGTTATCAAATTTTAGCAACATTAAGTTCTTATTTTGAGAGAAATGTTAGGAATTTGAATTTCAATGAAAACATGTGTATTTGAATATTCACTAAGAAAAAAAAAATTATTCAATTTTATTTTTGTAAGTGAAGTGATGGGATGTCATGTGATGGTCGGCACCCACTCGAAGGCATACCGAGTGGTAAGGTGCGGACTGCAAATTCTTTTTTTTTTTCTTAATTCTAATCCGAGTATTTGTTCTACTAATGATATAACTTGCTGAATTATTCCTTAACAGAAGTAGTGGGATTTCTCTCTGAGAATTGTATTTGAGAATTTCAAATGTACAGTTCAAGCAGAAACACCCAAATACTACTTGCACTATTACTTGCACCATATATGCAATAGAAATTTCTTAATCTCTGTTTTAATCTTTTCTGGAGATATCAAAGAACAAAAAAACCAAAATGCTCTTCTTTGCGATGATAATGCCAAAATATCAAGTTGGCTCAGTCACCACTCACACATACAGTGTTGGTAAATTTTACACAAATTTATTACTATTTCTTTTAAGGCAGAAATATTAAAAGTTAAATTAATAGATACATATAGTCGAAGTCGGCACTCTAAAATTTATCGAAGGTACTAACCCACTAGATAATCGAAATATTTACCACAAATTTATTATTTAGTATTTTGAAAATTTTAAATTTTTTGAGGAACATTGTAATTTTTTTTTTTTTTTTTTAAATTTTTTTAACAACAAACAAATATATTCAATAATAATTAATTATTATGATTAAGAGTAAGTTTAGTGGTATCACTTCTATCTTTAAAAATATATGGTGGGCGTTCAAATTTCCAAAGAAATAAAATGAGTACGTGAATGATGTGGGTGTGTTTATTACAAATGAAGGAATAATAATAATAATAACTAATCTTTACGAATATAGATCAATTATACTTAATATCGATTAAGTAAACTTAAATTAAGTTAGAATGAGATCTCTCATCTAAACAGAAAATTATAGTTTTGAGAAATTATGTTTTTTGTTGTTAATAAATAATAATAATAATAATAATTTTTACGAATATATATCAATTATACTTAATAAACTTAAAGAAAATTAGAATGAGATCTCTCATCTAGAAAGAACCGGCGTATTTGAGAAATCATAAGTTGAATTTGGATGGATGTATTTGGATTTAGAAATTAAAATTTTAGAACATTCATGATAAATAAATAATCCTATAAAAAGGTGGCAATGATCATTTCCTGAAAGCCCTAGGCAAGGGTCTCTAGATAAGCAAACCACGATGATTTTTTAGGTTCATGAATAAATTATGTACCTAAAAACCGCAAACCGCGTGGCAAATATTCTCACCATTCCTTATCCTCCACCAGTGTCTTATCACGAGCTTCCTAATCCAAATTTTTTCGGAGATCGTTTTCACCCAGTGTGACAGTATCGGTCCTATCCCTTTTACATGGCAAATGTAAAAAATTATATAATTTATATAATAAATTTATATCACCGATGTAACAAATCATATTTAATAATATTATTATTTTAATGGCGTTATGTTTGGTGATGTAACCAGATCTCTATGCAGAGGAGGAGATCACTGTCAAATGCGGTGTTACTGAACTAGAATTGAATTAGATTTGACACGAGGCTGACACGTGTGGATCAGTGGGTCCATGTCTTATGAGCTGTTGACACGTAATGGACAATTGGGAGAGATGTGAGTCTCCAGATGGGCTACATCCTCCTGAGGTGGGTCCCAATCTCATCTGGTCCCTACATCCTACTATTCCTTCTCAGGCCGTGCAGTACTTAAAGGTGCACAGAAAAAGTGTGAGAGAGAGAATGAATAGTCTTGATAAAGCCTGTGGACTGTGGAGGAGAGGGAAAGAGAGAGAGAGAGAGGTGAGGGGAGGGAAAGAAGGAAGAATAGTGTGTCTTAAAAAGGGTAGTGGAAGGAAGAGAGAGTGAGAGTGTGGGGATGGACAGTGGAAAGGAAAGGAGAGAGAAAGCTGAATGGGGAAAGCTGAAGAGACAAAAGGGGAAGACGAAAGTCAGAATTCAGTGGCTCTACTTCAAATCCCATCCCTTTCTTTGGCTCTTGTTTAATCTCTCTCTCTCTCAAATCCCATCCCTTTCTTTGGCTCTTATTTAATCTCTCTCTCTCTCTCTCTCTCTCTCTCCATATGTCATTGATCAATTGTGCTGGCACTGCCACTGACTTGGTGTACCATCCCCTTTGTGGGTACCTCAAACCACTTTACAGTATATCCTTCCTTTTCCCTGTGGAACTCTGTATTCTTTATGCTGTTTTGCATGCCTCGAAATATTTAATAATACTTAGGATTCGTGTGTAATCAATTATATATTTACACCTACATGTTTACTAAGTTCAAGAGCAGGATAACTCCAACTAATTTTATATAAATTATGCCTACTAAGTCTGGAACTTTTGTATAAGTCATAGTTAACATCGTGATAATGTCAATCCTACTACTGATATCAATGAAATTAGTGTAACCATCGAACTTCATATCATTAATTCTCTTATGTTAATATTATGAATTTATCATTACAAGTAGTAAGTGTATGCTAATATATTAGTGATGTCTGTGTTATAGGGCCATCTGGACAAATGCTGTTATGCTAGCTCATCTCATTTTGAGTTTAGAAAAATGTCAATTACTTGCCTCTCAGATGATTTAATGATAGACAATTATGACTTAACGTTCGACAAAAGCTATGTCAATTCACATTATTTAGCGGTTGAGGATTGTGACCCCAACATAGCTTATGTGAAAAGGTTGATTGTTCATCCATCCGACACGAAATGACAAGACAATATGATATTGGATTAGAATAGGCCTAAGGTTCTCATCTCAGCAAATAAAAATGAGAAAAAATAAACTATGCGTACCGAGTCTAGAACTTTTGTAGGGATGATTAGTTTTAGGTTAAAAGGATTTAATTGCTCTTGTGCATAATTTAGTCTCAACACAAGTTACTTTGTACACAATAATTCAAAAGTTTGACACATCTTCACTCTTCACCTCCAACACTTCATTTTGTTTGATCAGGGTTGATATTGGTGTTTTGAAAACAAAATTGTTCTTTTACTTGGAGAACTTGTTAAGTTACCCGATATCCACAATATGTTCTTAATGGTACTCAAACTCTCAACCGCCCTCTTTGGGGGAGGGGTTGCTTATATTTTACAAGAGATGCTTACTTATAAATCTGGTCATATTCAAGCTCGCCAGGAAGTACTTGGGACTACGATCCTTGGAGCAACAATACCTAATACTGAGGATGCTCCAGAATCTGGTTGGAACATTCATAAGAAGTACATGGATATCAATAAAAAAGTTTAGCACTAATTGTCATTTCCTTGTTACATTCAAAGACACTTGCATGAGCTATTATGGCCAGAACCAATTAGCAATTCAATCTTTTATTAGTCAATGAGGATATGATAGTAAGAAACTACATACATAGCTAGCTCTGCAAAATGAGTGATCTTTGACTACATCTATGATGAGGGGAAGAGTGTAAGCCATTGATTTCAAGAATATACAAGAGCAATTCCAAGAAAAAATCAGCAGTAAAACATAAGCTTCTTAACATTCTCACTTAGTTTTGGCAGAGGCGTTGCCTTTGGAGGGGCTGCGCGGGAGAATGCAGGAGCACTTCTTGTAAAAGTGGAATCTGATCTCTCGAGGTAAAGTCTGCCTCTGTATGCAGCAAGGTGGGCATAGTAAGCCGGTGGAACCAAAGAAACCGGCTTGGTGCACCTTACAAAAGTGTAGCAGAGATTGTAAACCAGCTTCTGCAATTCATCAGAAGTGAACTGGTTTTCATCCCACAAAACATGATAGTGCGTGGGCCGGCTTGTTCCCTTCACACCCCAATGGCTGCAAAGATAGAAGTCAAATTCCCTCGGGTGAGTGATCACGGTGTCCACAACCGTTCCTGGTGGTACATTCTCGTTGAAGAGTTGTTTCTGATTTGAAGATGGATCATTTTCGTTTGCAAACAACCTTGTGTGGTGCCTCTTCTGAACTACTGCAAAAGTAATGGGAGGCTTGTAATTTGGAAATCTTGAACAAGCCACCCTAATGGCTTGCAACTCCTCTTGAAGCACTTTATAGAATTGTGTTTCACTCACCCCATCTCGGAAAAATATTATTCTCTTGGGGAGTGTGGATTGCTCGAGATAGAAATCATCCAAAATTTCACCCACCATTGCACTAAGATCATGAATGATCTCTTGCCTATGCGTTTGGGACCTCATTCTCGAAACGTACTTGTTTGCAGCTGGCCAATTTACACTTCCCACCACGGCAGCAACAGAGGGACTAAAATCATCTAGTGGGTGAGGATGGGTTACATCAGCTCCCATAAAGATCACTGGTTCATCATGTCGAAAGAGGCGTGGGATTTGAGCAGGTAACGAATTGTATAAAGCAACCGTGCATCCACCAACTTTGGCATTGATTTTGAGCGCCAAATTTGCAAGAAATTGTGAGCTCAGTTTGCCAAGATTTTGGTACAAACAGCATTGGCTTACAACCCCAACACTTGTCTCAGCAATTCGCTTCAAATCCGCATACCCTTTGTGTTTCCTCTCCATTACACATATAATCAGTTGGAGTTTGTTGAATGCAGCTCTGTGGATTTTCTTCAGCTTTGATTCCAAAAGAGTCGCATTGTTGAGCACCTGCATTGGTTCAAACTGGGGGCTAATAATCGTGGTGTTGTTGAGAAAGATGCCCAACTGCTGGCACCTTTGAGATAGCTGCTTTATGAATCTCGGAATATCAGACTTCTGGTCAATGGTGCCGCCAAAACTTATTAGTGCCCATCTCTCGATTCGAGTCCCTTCAAAGACATGGCTGTCCAGAAGGTTCCATTGGCGGTCTTGACGGCAAGGAGTTAGATTTCTTACATGCCCACCATTGCCAAGCTTAAGCTTTGGCGGTTGAAGAATTCTCCCATTTAATCGCGTCATTTCCTTTGAAACATGGAGGTTGAATTCTCTTTCCTGAATGCCACTGTAAATGGGGAAAATTTCAAACACTTGGAAACATTTAAAAAGGGAAGCTCAAGCAATATTAGTGAGTTCAAGTATTTTGTAAATTCTGTGACTACCTTGTTGGTCCAACTGGTCCGGTCATGACTTCATCAATAATCGCCTTTCGCTCTCTTGGTCTTTGGCAACCCATCTTTAGTATCCTCGCGGTCTGATCATCTGAGAGCTTCCCAAGAAACTTCTGTCCTTCACAAATCACACAAAGCTCCATAGGAAGGTAGCATGGTTTGCTCCTACTAATCTGCAAGCATGGCAAGTTCCTGAATTGTATATCATAATTATAGTGATCCCTGAAGTAGTTCACCAGCCTCAAATTCTTTCCATCTCTGTCTGGAAACCAGAGATCATCTGTAGCTTCATCAGTTAAGCTATAAACTCGATATCTCTGGACAGTTTCTCTATGGCAAACAAAGACCCTGATGTTCTTCAACGCCCTCTCCACTTCCCTCTTTTCATCACCTGTCAAACCTCTTGTTTTCTTTTGGGAAAGATCGCGCAAAAACTCAAGACGCTTTTGCAAGTAGTGGATAACACCAATGCTCTCATGGAATGCGGTCACAGAGAAATCCACATTGAGAGCAAGACCTTGTTGAGTTGGTCTAAGACTTTGAAAAAACCCTCTCAACCCAATAGCTCCACCTCCAATATCTTTAGTCCCTCCCATTGAGCTCGAATATAGTGATCGCCCCACTGGTATGCACTTCTCCGTGGGGCTCTCGCGCAAAACAACATCCAAAGCATGGAGATAGTCCTGAGGAAGGGGTATCCCATCATCCACCTCGTTACTCAAATAGCTACTTAATTCCTTCCCATCAAACTTCGATACAAGTTTGATGTTTACCCGAAAGAGCTTAAGTTGTTGAGGCTTTTCTTCCGAGTGGATGGTGTCTCCGGATGGTAATACTGGCTTGCTAGATTGGATTGGGAGGCTAATAAAGATTTCGAGCCTATCATTTTGGAATTCAACAGGGCTATAAAGATTCTTCCGCCCATCGTAGGCTGGAAGAGCACCGGAAAGCTCAACCAAGTTGCTCTCCAACAGTTTTTGCTTAATTGTTCGAGCAATTTCCTTGGAAGGATGTGGAGAGATTTCAACATCATAATGGAAAATTCGCTGGGACGGGTCAAATTGGACTAGAAAATGATTGGCAAGGAGAGCGATAACTGGTCCTTCCACGCCGCCACAATCTGGCCTTCTTGCCACCACTAACATTGATGGTGGTGTGGCACTTGTGACCCTCCTTTCATCTTTTCCCCTTAAGGGAGGGTTGGTTTTCAATTGAATCCTCTCTGAAGCTGCTTAGATATTGAAACAGAATAAGTCACTAACAATTCATTTTATCTCCACCTAGCTTAGGATTCTAGTTCTAATGAACTAAAAGTGGTACAGAAGCAATTTACCCAAATAATAATAATAATACTTCTACAGAAGCAAGAACATGACAAACTTGAGATTCTTAAAAATGGTATTAGCAAGAGTACAATATGAGAAATCATTAGATATTGAAACAGAATAAGTAACAAAAATTCATGTTTATCTCCACCTAGCTTAGGATGCTACTGTAGTTCTAATGAACTAAAAGTGGTATAATGCCTAAATTCTACAGAAGCAAGAACATAACAATCTTAAGATTCTTATTTACCCAAAAAAAAAATCTTGATATTCTTAAAAAGGGAATTAGCAAGAGTTCAATATTGGAAATCAGCAACTCCCATTTGAGATCTACCATAACACTAGACATCAAAAAAGTCATTTTTTTACCCCCCAAAAAAAGAGTAAGAAATTAAAGGAAATAAATATATAATCAATAAATAACACTTCATTGTGAAGATCCTAAAAAGCTCAAGTCTCTACTTCACTTCAAAGATTCAAACTTTGATAGGTGGGCACAATGAATATAAAACAAGCAATCTGTCCAATCCCTAATATAAACTTGAATAAATGCACTTACACGGAAAAAAGAAAAAAAAGAAAAAAGAAAAAGACACACACACACACACACGCACAAATAAATATGTGAAAAATAGCAAAGAAAAGAAATGGGTTTCAATAGACTATGTTACCTGGTAAAACTGTTGGATTTGGGAGCTGAATATCCGAAGAGGTGGCAAGAGGAGGGTTTGTATGCTTCCATGGAGGTTTCTGCAAATAGGTTTTTGGCCTGAAGGTCTGGTTTTGAGGGAGGGGTGGAGTCACAGTGAGTTGGAGAGGAATGATTGGAGGCAGAGGAAGGAGAGCTGGGTAAGCTTGGTATTGGTTTTGGTGGTTAAAAAACCCAATCCCATTTGAGTAGTGCAATAGTTGGTGATGATATTGATGGTTGTAAGGAGGGTTGGCTCTCTCTCTGAAACTCCTCGTCTTTGGAGTGCATTTCCTGTTAGTATTGGACTCTTGTGTATCTTCCATCACTTAATTGAAAGAGAAACACAGAATAGTGTGAGAGTAAAAAGAGGTGTGTGTGTGTGTGTGTGTGTGCATGAGAGAGTGTGTGTGTTTTCTGTTTCTGATATCAGTGGAAACTCTAGTTATTGCAGAGAGAGGGGGGGAGGGTTTGATGGTGGTGGAAATATTCGAGGGGAAAAAGTGGGGGCCTGGGTTACCTTAGAAGAGAGCCAAAGGAAAAGCTACACTCATTGAAAGAGGGTATGTTATGTTCCATTTGGAGTTATGCAATCTGTGTGTATAAGAGAGTATGTGTTGGGGGTATTTTAATACTCTTTATGTCCCATTGACTCTCTGTTATATAGAAAGCTATCTTAGCCTTTTCCTTTTTTTTCATCGAGTGTCCTTCAAAGTCAAATGAGGTGGGAAAGACTTCAATTTCTTTTTTTTTTTTTTATTTTCTTTTCATCTTAATTCTTTAGGCTTCCAAATTCCGTTGGGCATCTCCCATTCTCCACATGCAAAAATAATGTTGTGGACATCAATTTTTTTTTTTGGGGTCTCGTAGTGACAATACAATCAAAAAGGAACCGAACTTTAGGTTGTTGAGACTCTTTTATTATAGGCTCGGCTCGTGATTGTGACAAATTAAAAAAGATGAGTTTTGCACAAGCTCATCACAATTTTAAAAATTCCAGCTCGGCTCATTTAAAAAATAAATAAATAAATAAACTCATGTAAAAAAACGATTCAGTTTGTTTTCAAACTTGCTAAGCTCGTCTAATAAATCATTACATAAAAATTAGAAAATATAAACAAATATAAACAAGGCCGAGCCTACAATTCATGACTATATATGAACTCTATAAGAGTTTATGCTTACTATCATAAATGAGTCTGGACGAGACGAGTTTAATACTGTTTGGAATTAACTCGTTTTATTAAAAAAATTTAAAAAACGAGTTTGAACTCGGCTCTATATGTATCGAATGAGTCTTGAATGAGTCGAGTCCGAATTATTTATAAACAAGTAGATTCATTTATAACCCTAATAATAAAAGTCTTGGACTAGTCCTTTTTATTATTATTTTTTTTCCCCAAATTACTCTACAAGTTTGTTGATAGTGATTGGACTTTTATGATGTCTTAGGCCGAATCTATGAACGTTTTTTTTCTTCCTATTTTATATCAAATATGCATAATCATCGTGTTCATCGTCATTGTCATCATCAATGATTAAAGATCCCTATGTAAGTTTATTATATATGTATATATATCTATAGTTTATGCACATCACTGGGGCCAAATTAGACTTCAAATTATTTGTTAATGAGGTGGTCAATAGAAGTTTGAATGCAAGCAACAATTTACAGATTAAAAATAAGTCAGCCTTGAGAAAACCTAAATGGGGTTGGCCCACATTTGCAGCCCAGCTATGAAAGGATAGGACTGAACTTGTATAGATTGGAGAGCTATTAATTCTAATTTTTAAGTACTGTTTGTCAAGACTCAAAACAGTGTTAGTTATTGTCAAAGTAGTATTAGTTATATACTATAGAGAATAACATGCTTGAGCTTAATGACACCCACATAGTTCTAGTAATTAAAAAATGAATTTAGACTCCAAGACCACTTCAGCCTAGTTTTCAATTCAGTATTTTGATGTTTTGAAATTGAAGATAGAAACAAGTTTAAGAAGTGCGTTCAATTTGACATTCGACGTCACATGAGGAGAAAAGCTGTAGAAAATTATATGTGTAGTTATTTTTTAGCTGTGTGAATGTGTTTTGAAAAAAATTGTGAGTATCAATGAGAGAGTGTTGAGAATGGATAGTATCTATACAGAGATGAAGCATGTCATGACAAATGATATCTACAGTGTTTACATGGGATAGGACGAATTGTGACCATCGTTTGTAGTCGCGGTATTGTTCGCAATTGCAGTGTAACGGATTCGAACAAATATTAGCATAAACCGACCGAATGACCTATTCATAGAGACGTGCAACTATATTGAATTTTTAAAAAATAATTACGAACCGATCGATACATCGCATATGCTATGACATTGAAATTAAAGATCATAACAAAATCCTTCTGTAGAAACAAGGACACTAATATTTAAAACTCATCAGAGTTTTTTATTTTCATATCATCACAATCATCCTCAAAAAACACAATCTATTCTTTTGTGTCCCTCAGCTATCCTATCTCCTCCCACATCCATATATTCCATTCCCACTTTTAGCCTCCCTTTTGCCTCGTCTTTTCTCAGCATGTCATCAATGGTAGTGGGATAAGGTGGCCCGTGCATGCACTTGAGAAGGTGGGTCTTTTTAATTTTGGAAAATTGTTCTCGGTGGTGGGGCTCCCAACCCTATCTTCTTCGGAGTTTCGGATTTTGAATTATATATTATTATAAAAAAATTATTAGATGGTCTCATACTATATAGGCTATTTGATCATCTAATTCAATCGAAATTAATGTTTAATTTTTTTAAAAAAAATTCTTCTATTTGAACGACAAGTGGGACCCACCATGCTGGAGGGTCATCATATCCCTCTATGGCTCCACTCAGTTATACCGGATAGGACCAAATGAAATTTTCTATCTTGTTTCAATTTTTCTATTTGGGAGCTATCTAATAATTTCTTACGTCGAGGCATTGTTGGAATGTGGTGACGGGACATTGCAATTAGTAAGAAGCCTAGGGTTTTGAAATCATTTAATGGACCACATCATATAACCATTTTATAATAATCTTTGTTTATGGATGAATTCTCAGCATATAAGGACAAAAACTTGAGATTAGTCAAAACGTGAAAGTTGTCTATTTCTGGAATACTGAGTCGTGTGACACCATTATGATGCTATGTACCCTAGATTTGAGATTAAACCTTATCTTCTGCCATGGAAGACTAGATATGTTACCCAACTAATTGAAATTAGGGCAGCTGTTAGTTTAATCCTTATTGAATTGGGACTTTCTAGACTTCTCAATCACCAGCCAACCTTTAAAGTTGTGATGATGGTGTTATCCCTTTCTTGCTTTTACTTTCTTCTTATGTTGCAATATATATATATACACACACACACACCATGTGCTTGATTGCATTTTGCCAAAATAAACTTCTTAGGTCAAACAATGTTCAGCAAGTATAATCCCAATGGCTTGGCCAGTAATTCGACTCTCAGTGTAAATAATTTTTTTTGGGGTTACGCCTCCAGAATCGTACGCCCCTTGCTAGATCCTTAGGGATTAATCAGAAGTTAATCTAGAAAAATATATATTCCACACACACATACATGCATACATATATTTATGTTCTTCTTTACTTCCAATCACTAGCAATGATTTTTCTGTTTTTTTTTTTTCAGAAAGAAATTGAGTGATTACTTTGTAGTAGCTAGTAAGTCACTTGGGGCTCAAGAGTGAGGCTTTCTGATGGACAATGGAAGACAACCTTGATCACTTGAATGTCCGACTAAAATCATCATTTTTGTTTTTATCTCGTATAAATAGGGTCGGTCACATGAATTTTCTTTTTCAAGTTTCCGCATTTGGCAGTTTTCTACTACTTTAAAAATGCCCTTCATGCCTAATCCTTAAATTTCATTTGTATCAAGGAAAAAACAAACAAAATGACATGGGGAATCAATCTGGTCAAGGAGTTTGTGCCTGCCAAATTTTACGTGGTGAGTGTCTCAAAGTCCCAAGTTACAATAATACAAATTTCTATATTTTTTGTTGGTCATTAAGGTGTTTTTTTTTTTTTTTTTTTTTAAATCATAGTTAATGGCTATACTTGAAGCAGAGAAGAAAATAGGGGTAAAAAAAAAATTCAATATCCATTGTTAATGTGGTTAAAATAGAACCTTAAAAAACTACCCTGATTAGGAGGGAAACATTGTTTTACTTCAACTTTGAAGTGAATTTGATTTTACTGCCATTCTTTTATACAACCAAGATGGACATTGAGATAATAAAGTTATTCTGTTGTTGGTGCTGTGTTTGGCATTCATGAAAATGAAGTTTTGTTTAGTAAAGTTCATTCATGATAATTCCAAGATAGTTAAATTCAGTGGGGATGATGATTGTGTGTAAAAACATTGACTCAAGTGTGTCTCTCATTATTTTCACTCTCTTTCTTTTTCTATTGTTAATGGTTGTGACAAACCTCAAGTTCTATATAACTATAGGAAAATGTAACTGGTTGATCATGTTCATAGATATTGATTTAAACCTAAATGCAAAGATCATCAGCAGCACTCAACAAAAGCATGTTCTAAGATGAAAAAAGTAATCGAAAAAAAGCCTAAAATATTGGCGGCTCGCCCTCCCTAGATAAAGTAGTAAAGAAGATCATTCCATTTTCATGATTAAGGTAGATGGGATTGAATGAACTTTTGACAATCTGCACCTTGATGAGAAAGAAACATGTGAAAAATCATTTTCGAATTGAAAAGTTTTTTGTTTTTCGATAGGAGGTCATACAGACATTGGACGAATTCCCGGTCAAAATCACGGATATCCTTGATGATTAAAGAATCTTGAATGTATCTTGACTAAATTCACGGAATCCCATTTTGAAAAAACTGAGGATTATGGTTGTAAAGGGACAGAACAAGTATCTTGACTAATTTATAAAATCGGATTTTATTAAACCCGAAGATTATGGTCACAAGGGGACATCAAATGATATGCTTTGGTAGTGATTTAGACATTAGCTCTATAGATATTGCTTCTCTTGAATATGATTGGTATCTTTGGGACAATGTTATTTGTTTCATTTCACTGATAAAATTGTCGCGCACCATTGCCACAACAGTTGTAAGAACATTGAGAACTTGAAATTCAAATTCGAGTAATGAACTTCGTATCTGTTTGTGTAAAACATAAGGCGCTTAAAGCGCGACAGAGTGAGAAGAAACTTTTTCGTAACGTGTAAACCTTCTATAGTGCACTGTGATAGGGAACAGTATAGCAGAGTTTATAAAAATGGAGGTCACATTGAAACAGTTCTTGTTGCAGTAGGAACAACCAGCTTCGAAAGAGAAGGGCCATTCTTAGATTTGAAGGACTACTTCTTTGTTAAAGTCAAATGGTATAATTATTTCGAAGGAGTTTTGTTTTTTTTTTTTTTTTTTTCTCGGGAAGTAATTTCGAAGGGTTTTGAATAGAGCCATTTCTTGTCCTTAGAACCAGGTGGTACATTTTATTAGTGTGCAATGGTGCAGTCATGAACCATGAATCAGAGAGGTGTAGTTCAGTGAGAAAATTAACTACAATAACATTTCATTAGTGTTTTTTGATGCAAAACTATAAATCCTAACTAAGATGTCGAAAATTGTTGATAACTAACAAATTCAATCCTAGAAAGAAAACAATTTCAAGACCCTTTTATCCGCTAAACAACATAGTGATAGGAGGGAGATCAAGAGAGCTCCAAAGAGCCAATTCACCTCCTTCCTTGTTCGAAGAAGAAAAATAAGACGACGACGACGAAGAAGAAGAAGAAGATGATGACCCTGTTTCTGTTGAAGTCTGTTGGATCAATTGGCTCCCAAATTGTTCTTCCACCAACACTTTAACATCTACTTCATTTTCTTCCCTTTTTATTCCTTCTCGACTCTCGTTACAGCTATTACTGAAGTCAGATAGCTGCTCAAACCTCCCTTTTTCCCTACCATTTTTTCCGGACTCAAGTTTCAGCCTTAGACACTCGGATACGCCATTGATGGCATAAAGAGAAGCCGAGAACTTGCGTTCATACTTCATAAGTTCCATGGCTTCCGTGAGCATTGAGGGCTCGTCGTCGTAACTCTCCTTCTCCGTTGGCTCTGCCAACTCCTCTGCAATCTCAAATGAAGAGAAGTTGCAAGAAGATCCAATAGCATCCACAAATTGGAAATCAATAGTCCCCGAATCGTATCCCTCTTCTTCTAAATCTATTTTACACTCTCCCTCGCCATTCAACAACTGTTCAACGCTAGCAAACTTACTGTCCAATTCAAATTCTCTTATGAAACTAGACTCACTACTTGCATTGATGTAATCACTATTACATGTAATGGCATTGATATTAGTAGTGCCATCACTAGTTTCATTAGTGGTGATATTGTTAGGCATGCCAAGAAAGTGCTCAAATTGTGTGTCATGTAGTACTTCTAATGTTTCTTGAACCTGTTGCTTAGCACAAGCATTCTGCCTGTGTTTAAGCCTGTGGAGGAGAAGGTTGGCGATTTTTGGAGGGAGGGCCGGGGTTGAGTTAGGAGACGGCAGACAGGGCCAGAAGTTGGTACGAGTGTTGCTTCCGCGGAGTATGCAAGCTGCCTCGTCGTAAGCCCTGGCTGCTTCCTCTGCAGTGTCGAATGTGCCTAGCCACACTCTTATCTTCTGTATGGTGTCCTTTATCTCCGCCACCCATCGTCCCGATGGGCGTTGGCGTACCCCTACGTAGCGTTTACGTGCTCGTCGCGCTCCACCGTGCAGTGCCATGGATGCAGCCTCATTCATCCCATGATCATGACACCCCATGTTTCCATTCTCTTCTTCCCTCTCACTTGCCTTTCTTTTCCTCACCATTTTACACTATATAGCAAAGTTCAATTAGGTGAAGCTAATGATATGAAAAGAACTACTAATGCTTGTATAAGTATGTGTCAAATTTTGTGGATTTATATAAGAATGTGTGTGTTCACAAGTTGGGAAAATGATGCCAAATGAGAGGAGTAAAGAATGTTTTAGTACTTGTTGCAGCCTCTTTGTTCTTTCTATGATTCGGCTATGCCACCAACCAAATATGGTTGATTTTCTTTTATGGGATGAGGAGAATCCAAGAATTCCAAGTGAAATTTTCTTTTCGTGTCAGATTTGGTTATGCCTTTGGTTATTTGAGTCATTGTTCGCAGTATCGATCACGGTCGCAGTAGTGATGTAACGAACTCGGATAAAGTTAGTGTAAATTGACGGATACAGGTCGCATATCAGACGATACGGCGAACCATGATTTGAGTGAATTTGTAAAAATATTTTCAAAGTTGATACTAGTTAATATCAACGCTTTAACAAGGGGGGAATACAAGTTCGATTATAAGAGCGATAAATTTGTGCAAAATTATATCAGATAATGCAAGACGTCGTGACACCTGAATGTTGGTGACTCGCAGAAATAATGGTGGCCCACCACTATCTGAGACACTTGATAAGTCGAACGTCGTAATGTGTATCATTGATCGTTCCGACTAAATTTCTTTATAATCTCTACCTCTATATGTATTTAATTAATCAAAAATTGTGAAGTGACTTATTATTTATGAACAATAATTATAGAATAACTGTGAATTAATCTTAATTTATTATCTTACACCAGATTTTCCACTACTTTTTGTTATGTACAATTTCTCCACCAAGTCCTATTATATTTGGAACACATCTTTGTGGTAATTCATTTTCAAAATCTTTCACTATGGCTATGTTCCGAGGAGTGATAGAACAAATCTTGAATTTACATTAATTGTAATATTAATTAGGTTTTTTATATTTGTTACTTATTTTAAATCTCTTCAAGATGTCATCAACATTGTAAAAATCAATCTTGTGTACTATAGTGAAACTGTGGCATAGAAATCTCCGACCTAGACACCTAGTAAACCTTTATGAATGACTAATTGACTATAAACCAGGTTTCTCTCTCTCTCCAAAATTATATCAACACTTGAGAGGAGAGACAGTACAGGAATATATGCAAAAAAAAAAAAAATGGAAGAAGTATATATGCATATATATTATTTGTAATTAACTCCTTAAATTATCATTTTTATTTTTATAAAGGTCCAGTTTAGCGGAGCTATAAAGTCATTCTATTATAATCTATAAATCATAAATTCAAATAAAGAAATGATATGTAAATCATGAATTCAAATAAAAAACAACTCCTTCCGTAAACACTAAATGACATGAGTTTCAACCAAAGGCTTGTGCCTTAGTGATCTCTCTTTTACCTATCAAAGTAGATGGTGAGGGTTCGAATCTTCAACAGAACAAAGTGAGTGAGTGTAAAAAAGAATTTTTTGCCAATGAAAAAAAAAAAAATTTAAGTGACAAGAGTCTAGTGTCCGAATTGTCATTTTAATTGGTCCTAGGAAATTATATTTTTTCATTGCAAGTCCATTGCAACATATAGTTTATTTGGCTGCTAAAATGGCTCAAAAATCTTATTTTGATATAATATAACAAGGCTGGTTAATATATATATATATATATATATATATATATATATATAATAAGGTTTAGAAGTGTGATATGCGACGCAGCAAAACTAAGAGTCACTGCTTCGCAAAGCTCAAAGCAAAAGACAAAAATGGCCCAATGCCCACAGACTTCCACAACTACGTTTTTTGTGTTGTCTTTTTTCACTCATTGAAATTACCACCACACACACGCCACCGGAGGCTTGGTTATGTGTTAAATTAGATGATTATTTTATTTACTTTGTTTAAGATGAAAAATTAAAAATAAATCAGATGGGACCCATTTGATTTTGACCTTGGCTTAGTGATGAAGATGTGATTCACAATTTCATTGACACAAAGTTTATGTTAGGGTTTGCACGGTTTGATTTGGTTCAATTTAGAGGATTATAAAACCAAATTGATTTTAGCAGTTCCCAGACTGAATTAAACTGTAATCATTTTGGATTGATTTATTCAAATTAAATTGATAATTAAACAAATTCGTGTGATACAGGTAGAAGTTTAGGGTGCAAATATATGGGAAAAAAAAAAAAAAAATTAAGTTCAATTTCATTATCATTGGCTTGTTTATTAAATATGTCGAACAAAAAGCTTAATAATATTAAACTGTCTGTGAGTTCAAATGTTTGTTGTGTGTGTGTGTGGAAATGATGGTAATAGGTAGGTGTGAGATAAAACTAACTTACCTAAAACACGGATCCTCTGCTGTAACAGCACCGTGTTGCACAACAAGAGATAGCTCAGATCATCCACAAGTAATAGCACTGTGTGAATAATTTGTGTCGTCCTTGTTGTACAACATCGTACTATCCTTTTTTAGTCTATTATATTTTGCAGTCCTTGGACAATTCCCCTAACTTTCTGAGTTTGTTTGAGAGTTCATCAACTTTAGAGATTTAGGGCTAAAATAGAATGGACTGAGGGGCTTGTCAAATTACTTATAATAGTAGACATAGCAAAATAATGCTTTAATAGTTTATCTTCATTTAAAAAAAGAAAAAAACTTGGTGTATAATTTCACCAAAAACATGAAATGTGAGCAAAAATACATAGAATTCAGACCTATTAGGTTAAATTGACATGCCTACTAACAGATATCTCGATAATCCAGTGGGTTAGTGCCTCCGGTTACTTTGTAGTACCAGACACTATCTGCATCTACTAATTTAACTCTTTAACATTTTTTGCCTTAAAATATCTATCTATCTATCTATCTATATATATATATATTTTGACATACCTACTAACAACACTTGTTGTCATAAAAAAAACCAAACAAATAAATACATATTATTAATAAGTATTAAAATTAATTCCCTTTATGTGTCATTGATTCATTATCAACTTTGAATAAGTGCCATTTGTTCCTTTTTTTGAACCACAATCTCAACACGTTTCGCCCATAAACTCGACCTCAACGACTTAGTCTTTACCAAAGACCGAAATATAAAAATAAAAAATATATATTTTAACCAAAAAAGAAAAACCTTTTCCAAAGAAAATATTTTACATCAATGTCCTAAATTTTGTTTAAAATTCTGGGATTCAGTAAATTGTCATAGAAACTGGTCAATGTGGAGTATTATACTACGTATTGATCTAGTAAATGGGACTGTGACTAACACCTTATATTTTACCGGAGAACCATTGCAAAAAAAAAAAAAAAAAAAAAAAACCCTAGTCGCCTCTTAATCGCGCAAAATCGCCTTACAGAGGAAAATCGTGTTTTAGAACATATTATATTTCTTTTGTGCCCAACTCTGGGACAATTTTAATATATTATATTTCTGATTACATGATTATGAGTAATTGAGACAACTCAATTGGATTTTTTAAAGTTTTAATAGTTTTTGAATTGTTATTACTTTGTCTTAGATATAACTGTTCATTAACTATATTCAACCTTATTGGA